>SMDT01003095.1:0-290066 GCA_005392925.1 Aquilaria sinensis | reverse complement strand
ATCTCACAAGGTGTACTTAATTAGAGATATAAAAGTTTCGAATAAGATCAAACTAAATGATGTTCTATATGTTTAGGATTTTTCTTGCAAATTATTCTTGATCAGTAGATTGACCAATTATCTGAACTATTTAGTAACCTTTTATTCCAAATTTTGTGTAATATAGGACCTAGCTTTGAAGACTCTGATTAGCATAAGTGAACTTTGTGCTGGGTTGTATTACCTTAAAAGAATCACTAACCATGCTACTACCACAACTAAAGAAGATTACTACCCAACTCTTTGGCACAAAAAAGCTTGGACATATACCTTTTGAAAAATTGAGCATGTATTCTCAACTAGAGCATTTGTCGTTTAAGAACTCAAATAAGCTGTGCGATCTCTATCATCGTGCATAACAAACCAGAATTTTTTTTCCTTCAAGTTTGAGTCAAACAAAAGCTCCTTTTGATCTCATTCACATTAATATCTATAGTCCATATAAAACTATATCTCTTACCGGTGCTCACGATTTTCTTGCTGTTATTGATTATTATAATAGATGCACTTGGATATTTCTTTTGAGACATAAATCAAGAGCATGCAAACATCTATTGATCTTTAACTCAATGGTAAAAAACCAATTTGGTAAAGCCATTCGACAAGTTAGAAGTGACAATGCTCTTGAGCTTGTTGTAAGTCCCATGAAAAATTTCTATCATCAAAATTGGATCATCCTACAAACCACATGCGTTGACACCTCTCAACAAAATAGTATTGTCAAAAGAAAGCACTGTCACATTCTTGAGGTAGCTCAAGCTCTTGTTCTTAAAGCACATTCGCCTATTAAATTTTGGGGTAAATGTTTCTTAACTGCCACTTATCAAATTAATCATATGCCTTTTTCTAAATTATCCAAGAAAAGTTCTTCTAAAATTTTATTTTCAAAACCAACCTTTCTTGATCATCTTAAGGTGTTCAGATATTTATGTTACGTACACAACAAGTCTAGATCAAAAGATAAATTGAAAACTCGTTCTAAACCTTACATCTTTGTTGGCTATCCCAATGAACAAAATGAGTATAAGGTCTATGATCTTGAGTCACATCAAGTGTTTGTATCAAGAGACATCATATTCTATGAAAATTCTTTTCCTTTCAAAGATGTTGCAGGTATCGAAACTCACCAATCAACTCTCCAACTGTAACAAGAAATCCTTGGTTGTGATGAAAATATCATCCTTCATGAGCCTGAACCAACTTATTTGAGACAATAGACCAAATTGATACTTCACCTGAACACACCGCCATTCCAGATCAAACCGAGACCAAACCCCAATGCACTAGACACCCTCCTCAATACCTAAATGACTATGTTTGTGAGCTTGCGAAAGTAAACAATTCATCAACTCCATGTGGTGATTAGATGTCTTCAGGTAAGCCATACCCAATTGCACATTATTTGTCTTATAGTTGGTTTACTCCTTGATACAAGGCATTTTTAAGGGCTGTCATGGAGGAGCAAGAGTCGAGAATTTATCACGATGCTAGCAAAGATTCGAAATAAGTGGATGCAATGAAGAAAAAGGTTGATGATCTACAAAAGAATCAAACATGGACCTTAATTCACCTACCTCATGGAAAGAAGCCTATTAGCTCAAAATGGGTGTACAAGATAAAATATAAGGCTAATGGAAACACTGAAGGTATAAAGCAAGGCTTGTTGCTAAGGGGTAGACTCAAGTTAAGGGAATTGATTACATTGAAACTTTTTCTCTAGTAATTAAACTAACTACTATGAGATGCCTCTTAGCTATGGCTATAGTTAAAAATTGGGACAATGTATCGTCACCTAGTAGGCAAGTTAATCTATTTGACCATTACAAGACCAAATATTACTTATGCTGTTAATCTCTTGAGTTAGTTCATGAAGGAACAAAATCAAGCTCATCTTAACGCTACTAAGCATGTATTCCAATACTTGATAGGTACCCCAAGGCAAGGCATTTTCTTTCCTTCTCATGGAGACTTGATTCTTTGAGGATATTTCGATACTGATTGGGCAAGTTGCCCACAAACTCAATGCTCCACTCTAGATACATTGTTCAACTTGGCGTTGCTCCCCTATCTTGGAAATCGAAGAAACAAGTCATTATAGCTCGATCATTAGCTGAGGCTAAATTTTGTGCAATGGCGACAACAACTAGTGAGCTAGAATGGTTGCATACTCTTCTTGCTAATCTTACTGTCACTATTTTTTTATAACAAAGTTGTGCTTCATATTGCTATGAACTTGTTGTTTCATGAAAGAATAAAACATATCGAGATAGATTGTCATTTTGTGAGAGATAAAGTGTAATATGGAGAAGTGCAAACTTGTCATATAGCTGGATCAGCTCAACCAATGGACATACTTATGAAAGCATTCGACAAGAAGCAGTTTAAGTTCTTAATTAGCAAGTTGGACATTATTAATCCTCATGCTTCAACTTGAAGGGGTGTGATAAGAGTCCTACATATTCTCATCCCTTCCTATCTCCACGTTAATTGTTCGTGTGATAAGTAGTTTGCTTTTTCTCACTTTATCTTTGTACATAGATAGGAGTTTCTTTTCTATTAAGACTTTTGTACCTTGTGCATATATGTTGGCCTTGTACGTACTCATAATGGATCAATGAAGTAATTCACTTCTTCCAAATACCAAGTTTACAATTTTATGCTCCCACACACAAAACATCAAATCATGAGCAACAACTTTTTTTAGAAAAAGAAAAAAGAAAACTTAAGCCACATGTGCCTCACCTAAAATAGAGTAGTGATTACCGAAACCCTTTTTATTCGCCTGTGCTTCAGGTAGATGAAAAAGATCTGAGAAAAAACAGATCTTAATATCTCAATAAGAGATGAGCAGTAGATAAACAGAACAAACACGAATAAAACTATGTTCATTTTTATTTCTTTAACATTATACAAACATGAATACAAACAATAAGTCAACATATTTTCTCTATTCATATTCATTCATTTATAAATGAATGTGCTTGTGTTCGTCCATTAACAATAACATCATCATAAACCAAAACCAAATGAACAAAAAAATGCACTTATGAACATCATTAAATAAATATATTCCCAAACAATATAAATAAATGTGTTCATGAACAACACAAACATACATAAAAAAAAATAAACAAACAAGAGCAAAATATTAAAAAAATGAACATATAAAAAATAAATAAATATAATAATTGAGTGAACGAACATAAACCAACATTAACCAAACTATTTGTGAATGTAGACGTGTTTGTTTGTTTAATTTTAAAAAATATAAAATTTTATTTATATTTATTTGTTTGACTAGATAAATGAAAGGGATAAATACAATTTGCCTCCTGAGTTTTATGTGAAATTATACTTTACCTTTCCTATTTCAGAAATATACACTTTGCCCCTACCCTTTTAATGCAGTTCGATAGTAATTTTTAAAATCTTAATTTACATATTACAATAGTCATTTTTCAGTAATTTTAATCTGTATGATATTTTTGCACAATTAATGGATATTTAAATTATCATTTTTTTCTTTCTTTATTTCTTTGAATTTTTAAAACAGTATTTTTTAAATTTCAATTAATTATTAAAAAAATGCTATATAGATTAAAATTACTTAAAAATGACAATTATATACGTCTAATTAAGATTTTGGAAGTTACTATTGGACTATATTAAAAGGGCATAGGGTAGAGTATATGTTTTTTAAATAGAATGAGCAAAGTTTAATTTTATCTAAATCTCAAAGATAAATTGTAATTAATCCTAAATGAAAATAAATAAACTATCTCTAAACTGTTTTTCATTTACACCTAAGATACGCGCTCACGTCTCTCTGATATGTGATTTCGATTTCCATTTGCTCCTTTGAGATAGGCGCTCACGTCACACACCACTAAAAGAACCTCTAATTGCAGTGGCCAACTTTCCCGTAGTCATGAAGTCGTCACAAATTCTGGGCCGCGACCACTAACAAATTCTGAACGTTGATACTTCTAGCAGCCGGAATTACTTAATTGGCATTTCTCACCTTTTAGGTCTAATTCTTTCTGGTTATTAAAAATTTACAGTTTTCCAAAGTTAGTCATACAATTTTTCAACTTACAACAATAGTCTGAATTCCATAAAGAAGTGAATCTTATTGGCCCTCATAGGACTGAGCATCTCTGTCCGCTTGGTTGATCGGCCTCTAAAACAATACGAAGACTTAGGGCTACTATAATAATTTGAATTGTTTTAGAACAAATTCAGTAAACTGTAAAAGTTTTAGAATTGAAAAGGACTAAATGCACCATTAATCCTCCAACTTTACCAACTCACATGAGTTGGTTACTCAACTTTGACTCAATATGTCTTAGTCCCCAAATTTTTAAATGGTGCGAGCTAGCTCTTCAACCATCAAGATAAACTACAACTTTAAGTCTAAACTTCAAATATTTCAGAAAAATGAGCCTTCTATTTAAGAACTTCCATTATCACCAAACTCGTGAGTTAAAATACTTTATTAAATTGTTAATTACATAAATAACTAATTAAATAAGTTACAAAACGATGATTCAAAAAAATTATATACAATGATTTGAGAAAATTTTAATTATTTAATAATTTATATTTTACTTATTAAAAAAAACTACTTTGGTTGGCTATTGGAAAGAAAAAAATATTTTTATGCTCCACTATTATGTTGATCAATTAATTTTTCTAAATTTTTTTCTCATCTTTTTTGTACAAAATATGCAACATTAGGGACTTACAAATTTAGAGATCATTTTAGAGGAGTTTTTCTCTAAGTAGATTTAGTTTTCAAATAAATTTTCAAATTAATCTTTTTGGTATTAATATTTTACAATTTAGAATTAGTATATCACATCATCTTGAAACTAATTCATCCCTTACAATTCTCAATCTAATGAAGATGATGCGTACTATAACTTCCTTGGCTTTTTATCACTGTTTCTGAAGAAAAATTTGGGGAAAAAAATTAATGAAGATGATATGTACTATAATTTGTTATCAACTCTGGCTAGATATAAATAAGTGTAGGGAATTTAGGGAAAAAATTTTAATTTAACCAATTAATTAGAATTCTGACTATTTTGTTTTTCTTTTGATGGATTCCAACTAGTATTTATATTTGAAAAAAAAATTCAAATTAAACATAAAGATGCCATTAATATGTAAGAAAAATTGAAGAAATAAAGAAGGTAAAGAATATAAATCATCCCAAAGTTAAAGGCTGGATTGTTTTTTTTTGTTGTTTTTGTGTTTTTGCATTTTCCTAAATTTTTCTTTGAAAACAAATGATAAAAAACCAAGAAAGTTACAGTACGTACTATATTCATTAGCATGAGAATTGCAAGGGATGAATTAGTTTTAAGGTTATGTGGTATACTAATTCTAAATCACAAAATATTAATACCAAAATACTAATTTAGAAAATTGTTTGAAAACTAAATCTACTTAAAGCAACACTCTCTAGAATGATCTCTAAATTCATAAGTCCCTAATGTTGCATATTTTGTATGAAAAAAGTAAGAAAAAATATTTAGAAAAAAATAAGTGGTCAACATTGTAGTAGAGTGCATAAAAAATATTTTTTCCCAATAAGTCAACCAAAGTAATTTGTTAAAAAAATAATCAAAATATAAATTATTAAATAATTAAAATTTTTTAAATTATTGTATATAATTTTTTTTTGAATTATCATTTTATAAGTTATTTAAATAGTTTTGTGTATTTAACAATTTTGTAAAATTATTAAATCACATGTTTGGTGATAATGGAAGTTCCTAAATAGAAAGGTCATTTTGCTGAAAGATTTGAAATTAGGACTTAAAGTTGTAGTTTATCTTGATGGTTGAAGGACTAAGTCGCATCATTTAAAAATTTTGAGGACTAAGTCAAACAGAGTCAAAGGTGAGGGAGCAACTCGTGCGAGTTGGAAAAGTTAGAGGACTAATGGTGCATTTAGGCCAATTGAAAATGCTATCTCACTCTTTATAATTTCAACCTGTCAGTTTTGATCCGAGTAGTTTGTCCAAAGACAAACGGGTTTTTTTGTCCGATTTAAGTCCGAAGAGGGCCCACGAGGTTTTCTATAATTGGGCTCTCGTTCCCAAATGGATTGGACTCTTTGGGCTCTATTTTTTTATGTTTATCGGAAACAACACTTCGACCTCGGTACTCGGCCCGGAGAAACCCAACGCTGCATCAGTGCATCCGCTTGCCTTTTCGCTGGACAATGCTGTACTTCAATGGTTTTCAAATATTTGCCCAAAGAAAAAAAATAGTTTTCAAACAATATAGTCGAACCTTTTGCTTCATGTCCACCAAAACTCAACCATGCTAACGTGCATAGTTTTGGGATGCTAAATATTATAGTAATATTAAAAAAACATCACTGCCTCTAAAAAGAGGAATTATGTTACAATTAATAGTATTCATCCAGTCTGCTCAATACGTTAAATTGAATGATTTAATTGATGGTCAATTAAGTATAGGTCAATTAAGGTTCAAAACGCAGAAATCCGTTGATGCAAACACGTCGTCCAAGTTGAGATTATAAAACCCGATAAATTCAAACATATCCGATTTTGAGTAAATTTCATTAATAGTTCCTAACTTTTAATTATTATTTCTTTTTAGTCTCAAAATTATTAAATATTCTATTTTAGTTCTAAACCTATTAAAACCATTTCATTTTAGCCCTAAATCTATTGAAAATGTTTCAGTTTTGTCCCAATTTGAGGAAATTTGTTAACTCAAATTATTTGTCTAATAACAATTTTGTAGATCATAATTTAAACTATTCAATAACTGTCTTACAATAAATTTAATCTGTATAATAATTTTTGTACAGTTAATAAAAAATTTAAATAAATTTTTGTTCTCTACAAATTAAACTTATTTCATTCATAAATAAAAAAATACTAAATTCAATTGTCCATTTACAATAAAAAATATTAAATAGTTTAAATTTACTGAAAAGACAGTTGCCAAATATTTAAATTAGAATTTCAAAAGTTTTTATCTCGGATAATTATTTTGAATTAATGAATTTCATCTGATAAATGACCAAAATGAAATAATTTTAATAGATTTACAACTCAAATAGAATATTTAATAAATTAGGAACTAAATGAAAATAATAACTAAAGGTTATGGATCATTTATACAATTTACTCCATCTGATTTCTAATCTCTACACTAACACTCCCAGCAAGAATAAAAAAAACATGAGTCCATCCTTAACCCTAACCCAATTCCTTATATAATCATAATTTTGATAATCGTAATTAATAAGAAGAAATTTCGTCCACATATAATAAAGACATTTTTTTTTCCTGAGATTCATAATTTTCTTATTATCAAAACTTTTATAAAGTTATCACTTATATAATAATTTAATAACTAGAAAATTCACATTTAATATAGTTATCACTATTGATAGACATACTGTTTTTCTGAATTTTTTTTATTGTTAACGTCTTTGTAGAATTACTTTTGCTCATTTATAACAAGTCTCGTAAATCTAACTATTTTCTTTTTTTATTTCATTTTCTAGACTAACTATTTTCTTTCCTTTGGCATGTAAGCAAAACATCAGGTGTATCATCTAAATGAAGTATTACTCTAACCACCAAGCATGATGTGAGGGGCAGTTTCAATGGAGCGGAATCCTTTCCGGTGCTAGAGGAACAATTATCATTCTAATGGCTTGACTGCGTGGGGTCTTTTAACTATAAAAGATGTGTTTCTCCTTCAGATGAGGCTGACTTTTGTAATTTATTTTAGAAGGACCCACTGTAACATTGATGCAAAATCGCAACTCAAAATCACGACTGAAAGTTAGTCACTAGATGCTATAGTAGTTAAGCAATTGGAATAAAAAAGGTACACATTTTATTATGATTGATAGACAAGTAAAAGTTTAATTACCCACATAGTAGTTGCCTTCCAGTCATAAACTTTTTATAAATTTGACTTCAGTTGCCCTTCAATTAGTTTTTTGGGTGTCCAATTTACCTCAGTCGCCTTTTCAATGACTAAGTTGATTTAGAAGTTTTTGGTTTTTAGGGTTTGGGTTTTTTTAGACTTTAGGGTATATGTATTAGGATTTTTTTTCCGTTTTAGGGTTTGGAATTTTTTTTTTTTTAGAGTTTAAGGATGTAGAATTAGGATTTAGGGTTTTTAAGGGATTAAGGGTTTTGGACATAGATCTAGGATTTAAGATTTTTACTTAAGGTTTAGGATTTGAAATTAGTATAGGGTTAGGGTATTAATTGAATCAATTTAATCTTGTTTTAGGATTTATTTTAGGGTTAATTTAAAGCTTTTTATGATTTAGGGTTTGAGAATTTTTTTAAGGTTTAAGGATATAGAATTAGGATGGTTTAACGTTATTTAATTAAGTATTAGGGTATTGAAATTTAGGGTTTAAGATTTAGGGTTAATGGTATAGGTTAGGTTTAGCATATATTTAGGGTTTAATTAGAGTTTGTATTTAGGGCTTTGGGTTTAATTAGGGTTTGTATTTAGGGTTTTTGCTTAGGGTTTAGGGTTTAATTAGGGTTTGTATTTAGGATTTAGGTTTTAAGGTTAGTGATAGTTAGGTATAGGATTTAGGGTTTTTATTTGGGGTTTAGAGTTTAGGATTATTGGTAGTTAGGGTTTGGATTTAGGGTTTAATTAATGTGGTTTGTATTTAGGGTTTAGGGTTAATGGTAGTTGGGTTTAGGATTTAGAGTTAATTAAGGTTTAGGTTTTAATTAGGGTTTGTATTTAGGATTAAGGGTTAATGGTATATTAGGTTTAGGTTTAAGATTTAGGGATATATAGAAATATGGTTTAGGGTTTGGGTCTTTTGTTAGGGAATATAGAATTAAAATTTAGGATTTTAGGCATTAGGGTTTAATTTAGGATTTAGGGTTAATGGTATACAATTAGGTTTAAGTTTTACAATTTAGGGATACAGAAGTTGGGTTTAGGATTTTAAGTCTTAAGGTTTAATTTATGGTTTGCACATTTAGAGTCTAATTAATTATTAATATGTGAAAATTATTCTTGTGGTTCTTCCTTCCCTATACATGATATAATTTAGTTATTAATTTTAATTTTTGAAATTATGTATATGGAGAAAATTTCATGAACTTATGTATATATTTATGATTGTACCACATATGTAATTATATTCATGTATGTACACACACATACACATATTTATACATATATTTATGATTGCATCATACATATAATTATATTCATGTGTGTGTGTGTCTATGAAAATATAAAGTAAAAAAACTAGAAAAACGATAAACATAGCAACTGAATGTTGACTATGCTCATGCATAGGGCGACTGCATTCATGGCTTTCGGGACTGACAAAAAGGTTCAGTCAGGTTGCAGTCAAAGTTCAGTCGCTCCACCTACTTCCCTTACATTTCCCCTCTTCTTTACCTGATTGGAGTTTAACCTCTCTTTCTCATCTCACTCTTATATCTCTCTCCGTTCGCCAGTCCGCCACACCCGTCCGCGTCGCTGTCTGTTCACCTTACCAGTCTGCCATCTGTCATCTCCGTCCACGTCGTCGTCTGCCTCGCCTATTTCTTACCTCACCTAGCCGTCCGTGTCGCCGTTTCACCTTACCAGTCTGCCATCTGTCATCTCCGTCCACGTCGTCGTCTGCCTCGCCTATTTCTTACCTCACCTAGCCGTCCGTGTCGCCGTTTCTTACCTCCCCCATCCACTTCACCTCCTCAACCTGTTCGTTGTCCATCCCGTTTCCTTGACTTCCTTGGCCTCATCGTCGTCCGAATCAATTGCCTCCTCAGCCTTGTCACTACCACCTTGCCTCCACCTCACAGCCGCACCTAGTCTCCTCATCCTCGGCCTCTCGTCACCATTGCCTAGTCTCCTTGGCCTCGGCCTTGCTGCCATTACCTTCGTCTTCTTCTCCTCAGCCTCGGCCTCACAGCCATCGCCTGGTCTCCTTTGCCTTGACCTTTTGTCACCTTAGCCTCACCGTTACCACCTCAGTCTCCTCCGCGTTGCCCCCCTTAACCTCCTTCGCCTCAATCGCTTCTAGATATGAGTTTTAAAAATTTTTTAATTATAATTTTTTAATTTTATATTTGGGTATGCATGTTGACTTTCATATTAATATAAATGTATTTTATTTAAATTTTAATTTCATTGTTTGACTATTTTATTATTAATAATTAAAATAAGTTAATATTCATCAATTTAATGTAGTTATCAATTAAATAACAAGTGAAATAAATAACCAATTATATTAAATAATATTAATTAAATAATAATCATATTAAATAATAATGTATTTTTAAAAAAAGATAAAAGTGCTAATATAGCAACTGACCGCGACTGTCCCTAATATAGCGACTAAAGTAGTTAATCACAAGGTTTAAAGCAGCTTACATTATTTTCGATTGATTCTTGACTGAAGGTTTCAGTCACTTTCAATAGTTAAGATTCAATCATGAAAATATTGCAATTTGAAAAAATATGACTGCCATCCACAGTAGGGAAGTAGTTGCTTTTGACCAATATCGCAACCAAAACGTGATTGGACTTTCTGTCGTGATTTTACATCTATGGTGTAATGACCCCTATATAGAATGTTAGGTTGATTACAATTTGCCCCTGAAGTCTAAGTGAAATCACACTTTGCCCTCTCCTATTTAAAAAATATACAATTTGCCCTTGTTTTTTAATACAGTTCAACAGTAATTTCTGAAATCTTAATTTAGGCTATATGATTTCAGAAATATCAATTAATTGATATTTAAAAATATTTTTTTAAAAACTGAAAGAAATATAGGAAGAAAAACTAATAATTTAAAATGTCCATTAATTGTAAAAAAATACCATATAGATTAAAATTAATAAAAGATGGCTACCGTAATGTCTAAATTAAAATTTTAGACATTATTGTTGGATTGTATTAAAAAGGCAGGGGACAAAGTTTATATTTCTGAAATAAAATGGGGCAAAGTGTAATTTTACCTAAATCTCAGTGAGCAAATTATAATTATCCCTATAATGTTTTGTTTACAAGGAAAGTTGAAAATTGATCATGCTAAACCAAATGATGAACTACTTTATATGCAGGTTAGATTCGATCAATTTTGAAGATATGCACGTCTGGTTGGGTTTTAAAGTATGAAACCTAAAATTGATGCTTATTGGGTTGGGTTCTAGTAAAACCGGTGGTATTTGCTCTGAAAACATGCACCGTTAATATATTTTGAGCTGTCTCTGAAAGGTTGAACCATTTCATGTTTTAGGATCTAATCTAACTTACTATCATTATTTAAACTCTTACTACATAAAAACCCAAAAAAGAAATACTTTCTTTTGTTAATCCTCATTTAAACTCTTTACTTTATGAAACCCAAAAATGAATTTTTTTTCATGAACTTTAATTTCATGAGGGAAAAAAATGTAAATAATAATACAAATTACACACAATCCAATCTTTATGTCTAGAGAAATGCTTCATCCATCATGGGATGAATAAAGTAACTTTTATCACAAAATAAAGTGATTATTTGATAGGACTTTGTAACTTTTTTTTTTTTTGTACTCAGAATCATTGCAAAATAGTATTTATATATGAGTTAAGAGGAAAAAGAAGGGAGAGCTTGAACTCTAGTTGAGAGGGTGGAAGGCTCAGTGTCCCGTCATTACACAGACATGACATTTTAGCTATTGACCATTTGCAAGTGTCTATATTTTTATGGAAATTCACATAAACTATAAAAAATAAAGCTAAATAGGAATATATAAATATTAAATGTTTTGGCAGCTTATACTACTTAAACTATTGTGAGGAATTCTTCCCAAATCCCCCATTCACATATATTAATTAATTCAAAGGGGTTAAAAGCAGAAGGAAAAAAAGTTGGAGCACATGTGGCGGCCTCTTGAGAAGTGTGGTCAGTCCACACCGACCACTTCACGTTCCGTCCGACAAAACCATATATCGGCTCATAAGTACATCTTGACGACGAAAGACGATACATCTTGGCCTCCCCTATAAATTCAATCACTTCCTGGACTGCTAGAGACCACACTTGTTAAAGCCAATCAATCAACATATCGTTTATATCGAAAAGCTTATCGCGTATTTCCAAGCTCTTATATCGCCATGGCCGAGTATGAGCACTCCCAGTCACACCCACAGCAGAACAATGCTTCGGTGGAGACGACAGACCGTGGCATGTTCGATTTAATGAAGAAAAAGGATGGCGATGTTCCAGTGGTTGAAGCCGAAAAGCCGAAAGAAGAGAAGCATAGCTTAATTAATGGAGAAACTCCACGGCTCTGATAGCCACTCTAGTTCGGTAAACTTATTTAGTTTGATTCTATAGACTTGCCACAATCTTGATAAACAAGTGAGTAATATATTGCTTACGTCACATGTATATGCATGTTCATTGTTCAGTTTCTTCTTACATTGAGCAGTCCAGCGATGAGGAAGACGGAGAAGAAGAAGAAGAAGAAGAAGAAGAAGAAGGGTATGAAGGAAAAGGTAAGTGGCGAAAATGAGACAACTGATGAGCACAAAGAAACATCCTTTCCAGTGGAGAATGCACAAGGGAAGAAGGGGTTTCTGGATAAGATAAAAGAGAAACTCCCGGGCCATCACAAGAATGCCGATGAACCTGGTCCCCAAGGACGGTGGCATGGTATCGCTCATGAAGGCGAACGGAAAGAGAAAGGGTTTCTGGAAAATATCAAGGACAAGATTCCAGGCTGCCACAAGAGTGAGGAGGAAAAGCCCAAGGAGAGCTAATTGGATCAGCTGCAGCTCAAAATGTATCTGTGTGTGTTTTACTAGTTGATGTTTAGAAGTGTTCTTTGTGTACTACTGTTCAATCGAATTAATACTTTCCCAATATCTGGCACTAGCCTGCTCATTGTATATATTAACCGCTGTTCGCATGCAATCTCTCATACAATCAATCTAGCAACGGAAAATCTTGGTATTCCACCATTTCCGTAAGCAAATGGTCGAAACATTGAAAAATAAACAAACAGATATTAAAGTTCCGCCTAATACCCCTAGCCATTACAGATCAAGTTAATGAACTACAAGAAACAATGAGGATAGCATAAATTCCAAGGAGTTTTTACATGAGTAACTGTGTGTTTGTGGGAGAGGAAGCAACCATTGCTAAATACACGAATGTGTCAAGTTTTGGGATTTACTGAGTCTATAGCGGATAAGGGTGACAGAACATGAAAAAATATGGGGAAAAAGCTTGTATATTGCTTTCACGCTATTCAACTTACATTACATGGGTTTAATAGATACAAAAAACTAAGGACAGATAATTACAAGTAAGAAAAAGGATAGAAAGAGATAAGAGAAGTAGAACTAGCGTGCACAGCAAGCAAACGTTCTACACATTGGCTCATCACCTAATTTGCGGCAGATTGATAAGGAAGAGTTGTATAGGAAACATCTACTCATTTTTATCTCTTATCTCTTTCTATCCTTTTATTACTTGTAATTATCTGTTACTACTTTTTTGTATCTATAAAACCCATATAATGTAAGTTGAATAGCGTGAAAGCAACGTACAAGCTTTTCCCATTTGCTTTTCCCATATTTTTTCATGGTATTAGAGCAGTGATCTTTTACCCTTGAAAAACGTTCTTTCTCTAGACGATCATGTCAAGAGAAAACTTAAACTTACAAAACAACACCAACAACAACAGTGTTGTTGCTCAAACAAGTTCTGCTGCTTTTTCAATCTTCTAGGATCCTCTCTCGCCTTATTTCCTCACGTCTACGGACTATACCACTGCACCACTTGTTCCGGTGCTCTTGAATGGAGATAACTACGCAAGATGGAGGAGGGCTATGTTAAACGTATTGCGCAGCAAGAGTAAAGTCAACTTTGTCGTTGGCACCTTACTGAAGCCTGCAGGAAGCGAAATTGAGGCTCTTGCTTGGAGTGAATGTGATGGACTTGTGATTTCTTGGCTAACAAATTTTATTAGTGCAGATCTACACAACTCAATGGCCGATTGTGAGACCGCCTCTGAATTATGGCATGACCTGCAAGAAAGATACGGGCATACCAATGAACCACAAGCCCATGAGTTATGAAAGAACATTGTGCTAACAAACCAAGGAACTTCCACTATGGCTGCGTATTACACAAAGCTTAAGAGATACTGGGACAAGTTAAGCACATACACCTGCTTACCGCTATATGTACTTGTGACACTCGAAAAGAATGGGTGACAGACAAAGAGAAAAAAACGCATTCATCAATTCTTGATAAGGCTGGGCACCAAATTTCGGATGGTAAGATCTCAAATCCTTGCCACCAAACCTTTACCTTCACTAAATCAGGTGTATGTCATGAATGTGGCAAAAGAGAAACAATTAAGTCTGACACAAACTGATGGAACCGAGCTGGCTGGAATGTTCGCTGTCAAACCACACAACAAAGGGGGCAGGAACAAGGTGATCAGTCCAAGCCTCAGTGTGAACATTACAAAAAGATCGGTCATATTGTTGACAAATGCTGGGAGATCATTATAGGTTTTCCGATTGATAGGAAGCCGAAAGGAAAAGGGAAGAACAAAGGCAAGGCAAGCGGAGTGGCTGCTAATGCGTGTGTCATTAATCCAAGCATCGAGAAAGAAGGGAAGGGTGCTTCGTTTCTGGTTAGCCTGACGAACGAGCAATAGAAGAGGCTTCTCGAGCTGTTGAGCAAGGATCAAGGTGATAGCACTGTTAATTTTGCTGGTAGGATAAACCTTTCACCTGAATCCACTCATCGTTGGATACTCGACACTGGTGCCACAGACCACATCACTTGTAACAAAACCATATTACACAATGCTCATTTTCTCTCAAACCATTTCATTTATTTACCTGACGGAACTAGAAAGACAATGATCAACTTGGGACCATCCATTCAACCGAAAATTTAAATCTTGAAGACACCTTATATTCTTCTGATTTTCAAGTGTAATCTTATATCCATAAACTGCCTAATGAAGCATCATAATTGTGTTGCAATCCTCTTTCCTAATCATTGTCTCATACAAGTCCTTGCCTCAAGGAAGACGAGTGGAGTGGGTAAACAATGAGGAGGACTGTACTACATTAACAGAAGAGAGGAGAAGAAAACGGCTCATGTAACAAGTGAGGAAGAAGATGAAAGAATTTTGTGGCACCAACAACTTGGTCATCCTTTGCATAATTGTTTGAAAGCAATTGATAGTTTGTCCCATATAGATACTCAAGAGGTTTGCAAGAATTGTCTCATTTGTCTTTTAGCTAGGGCCACTAGATTGCCTTTTAATTTGAGTAATAAAAGGTCGGATGTTCCTTTTAAGCTTGTGCACGCTAGTTCCACTTCTCATAATAGAAAATCCGATCCTACGATAGAACTTGGTCCTCACAAGTCTGCCCAAGACATAGGCCCTAGACCTTGTCACAAATGTGAGGTTGAGGGACAAGTTTGCTATGCCTAGACAGCATCTCCCACTCATAAGATCCGTTATCCCACCGTAAAATGGAACTTCATGTCCTTCAATCACTGCCTCTATTGTCTAGGAACTCTTCCGACCTTGCAACCTTGACTGTTTCATCTGTTTTTAAAATTATTCATAATTAATACTTTAACACATCAATAAGTCATTTAACTGAGAATTTTCATGCACAACTTAAGCCATACCTCTTCAATTGTCCTGTAATTAACTATAAACAAGTTGCCCCCGCAAGACACAAACATACACGAAGCAGTTTTTCAACACTATGCAGAGAAGGTCAACTCATAGTTTAAAATTTTATAATCCATCTAACCACTTAAAAAAAAAAAAATTTAAAGAACAGTACAGTTAGTAACATTTCATGTTCAAATTAAAAGAAAGTCCATAGCAACTAAGTTAACATTTGGAAACATATAGATGGGGTATACACTTTAAATTTCATCACAACTGCATTAACCAGTAAAAATATGCTTCGTTACAACTAGAAAATAGATAAATAGCAATGGCAATTTAGCAACGGCTCAAAACTGCCATAAATTAGCTAGTGGTGTATAGTCTTCTGAAAATTCTAGCTATAGGCCTAAAATTAGCTATGGCCTACAACCCAAAAACTAAGTGACAACCCACCATCGCTACTCTATGCCTGCTTCATTGGGCTAGTAAGCGCCGATCTTAAAGTGTAGAGTTTTAATAAAATAATAGTTTTGATAAATAATTACTTTATATAAGAATAATGCACAATAATGTATTATTCCAATTCGTTTGATGTTAATTTTAATCTATTATTGTACATTATTTCTATATAAAGTAATTATTTACCCAAATTATCAATTTATTAAAAATTTACACTTTAAGAAATCTATAGTAATTTTAAGATATATATTTGTAAAAACAAAGCATTTTTCATTAATTATTTAACTTAAAAAACATAAAAAAAAATTAATAAAAAATATTTGCTTTTAACAAAAAAATGTTGTAAAAATATTTTTTCATCAATAATCACTCTATATTAAAAGTTTACAACATTGAATTAAACTTCATGCAAAATGAATTGGCTATCACTAAGTTGACAATGCCTGATAGTCAACAACTTATTGACAGTGAATTGTGCTCGACCATGTTGTTTTTAGAAGCTAGACAAATGCAGGAGAGCAAGTGCAGGAATTGCTTGTATTTTCATTTACTTCATCAAACTTAAATACATAAGAAGATAAAATTATTTTTCTAATCTTTTGCAACTAACTAGCTGAAAAATAGCTTACATAACTCCACTAACAGCATAATGTACCTAAGCAATCATGACAAACAGATTTAATAAATCTTCCAGCAACTATTTGTGCAACAAGGAAGAGTCCTCCTTCTGCACGTTTCTATCCAGCTTTGCTTCCAACGGTCTCCTTCTTCATGCTCCAAAGACATCTAATTAACATTCCTCCTTGTCCTTGGAGCTCACAATTCCTAGTCTTTCCCTTAGATCCTCAAACCGAGCTTTAGGTAATGCTTTGGTGAAAATGTCTGCCTCTTGATCTTGTGTATTGCAGTGAAGGAGCCTTACTTCTCCTTCCTTTTGAACTTCCCTCAAGAAATACAGCTTCAGTTTGAAATGTTTAATCTTCCCATAAAACACAGGATCTTTGGACATAGATATTGCAGCTTGGTTA
Source organism: Aquilaria sinensis (assembly GCA_005392925.1). NCBI lineage: Eukaryota > Viridiplantae > Streptophyta > Magnoliopsida > Malvales > Thymelaeaceae > Aquilaria > Aquilaria sinensis. The sequence continues at coordinate 272,838 of SMDT01003095.1, read as the reverse complement.
TTTACAAAAATTGTAGTTCCTTCATTCTGCTCTTCATGGAGGTCATTCATTAGCTTTCTCAGCCAAAGGGCTTGATTAGTTGTGGCACAGGCAGCCACGTATTCTGCTTCAGCTGTGGATTGAGCCACCACATCTTGCTTCCTTGAGCACCAAGAGAATACAGCTGTTCCAAGCTTAAAGCTGTAACCAGTAGTACTCCTCATATCATCAATACACCCAGCCCAATCACTATCTGAATAACCTTGTAAAGCATAATCCTTAACTCTTCCAAATATTAAACCATAATCTGTTGTGCCTTTGATGTATCTGACTATTCTTTTTGCAGCTTGAAAGTGTGTGGAACTTGCACAATGCAAATACCTGGACAAAATACTCACAGCTTGCATAATGTCAGGTCTTGTTGCTGTTAAATACATAAGACAGCCAATGAGGCTTCTGTACACAGCCTCGTTTGCCTTCTCAGAGCCATCTTCCTTGCTGAACTTTTCCTTTGGATTCATTGGCGTGGAGATAGGCTTGCATTCACCCATTTTAAACTTCTTCAGTATCTCCAGGGCATACTTGTGCTGGTTCACGAAAATTCCTTGTTGTTTCTATTTTATTTCCATACCCAAGAAATACCTCATCTCTCCAAGGTCTGTCATTTCAAACACCTCAGTCATGCTGTCCTTGAACCACCTTATTAGCTCCTTGCTGCTTCCTGTCACTAAGAGGTCATCAACATACAGAGAGACAATAAGCATTTGAGTGTCAGCATTCCTTACATATAAGGTGAATTCACTGAGGCTTCGTTTGAAACCTAAGTTAATTAGATAGGAATCTATCCTGCTGTACCAAGCCCTAGGAGCTTGCTTCAAACCATACAGAGCCTTCTTCAGTAAATATACTTTGTCCTCTTCTCCTTGGACAGAAAAACCTTCTGGTTGTTCAACATAAATCTCTTCCTTTAGATAGCCATTTAGGAAGGCTGACTTGACATTCATTTGATGTATTATCCACCCCTTTTGTGCAGACAAAGCCATCAGCAACCTTACTGTATCAAGCCTTGCCACAAGAGCAAATGTTTCTGAGAAATCCACTCCAAATATCTGTGCATAGCCCTTCACCACTAGTCTGGCTTTATGTTTGTTCACAGAACCATCAGGATTTTGTTTGGTTCTGTAAACCCATTTGACTCCTATTGCTTTCTTATGTAATGGTCTGTCCACTAGCTCCCAGGTTTAATTCTTTTCAATCATCCTTAGCTCCTCCTTCATTGCCTCTACCCATTTAGAATCATGGGCAGCAGCTTCATACCCTTCTGGTTCAAGCACAGCTACATTGCAGCTGTCATACATCGCAGCTAATGTCTTGGTTCCTCTTACAGGAGGTTCATCAACATCCTCAGTCTCCTCCTCGAATGAAAGCTCTTTTGCGTCTTCCTTTTCTTTGTTCCAGCTCCACTTTTCATTTTCAAAGAATTCCACATTTCTGCTGATAGTGAGCTTGCTGCATTGTGGGAGGAAGATTCTGTAGGCCTTTGAGGTTTGACTATAGCCCACAAAAATCCTAGCTTCTGCCTTCTTGCCCAGCTTGTCTCTTTTTACTTGAGGTACATAAGAGAAACATAGACAGCAAAAAATTTTCAAGTTTTGAACCCTTCTACTGCCTTGGTGGGCAGTTTGTTTAGCAGAAACACAGCAGTGTTTGCTGCTTTTGCCCAGAATTTCTTTGGCAAGTCTTTGTCATGAAGTAGGCATCTGGTCATTTCCATGATTGCTCTATTCTTTCTTTCAACTACTCCGTTCTATTGAGGGGTGTAAGTGTTAGTGTTGTGCCCAAAAAGCCAATCATGAGATGATTGTATTTTTGCACATTGAGTCATGATATTTTATTTATGAATTAATCCAGCAATTTTGTTTGTTGTTTTGTTTCTGCGTAACGTAATAAACATAATTGTAACCCTAGAATAATGATATTCTTAAACGTCCCTAGTCTAGTATTATTGTGGAGCGGATTGCAATAGTACATAATGACTAGCATATGTGGAGACTAATATGATATATGTAGCCTACATATGGGTACAAGTTGGAGAACTTGTGTACTGGACCGACCCACCATGAGAACACTTCATGGATCGTTATATGAGTGTCATAAGTGATTCTCATAGTGATCATGGTATATGTAGTCCTTCGACCTAAGATCATCAAGGTTCCCTACATGTGAGTCACATACTTTGATACTTTCCTTTGTTGCTCGTAACTGAGTGAACTTGAAGGAGGTCATTGGGTATGTCACATATCATGCGGAGGGATTTGTATGATCAAGATGAGATTTGTCCCTCCTATGTAACGGAGTGATATCTTCGGGCCCCTTGATAGAGTGAGACTTAGAAAATGCATGGCCATGCTCCGATGAGTTGATATACGATATCAAAGTCATCAGTTTAAGTTGGTCTACTCAGTAATCAAGAAACCAAAGATTGGGCTATACGAGAGTGACACATTCCATGTCTCGTGCTTAGTCTTGATATCTTGGACAAAGGGACAATGGCATATATCGGTGATGATCATAAAGGTTTAGTCGATTCACCGACAATCTTGTCACTTGGGTAGTAATGATGTGTTGCTAGACACCGCTCATTGCTTATGATCATAAATGTGATTTATGATCATTGCCAACATGGCAAGAGCCTATTGGGTCGCACACATAGAGCTATTTGGATCATTAGAGTGCATGGGCTAATTATTTGGGTTATGGTTTCACTTTAATTTCGTATTAATAATGGGCCAAGGAGTTGAGCCATTATTAAGCCCGAAATTAAATCCTAATTGGATTAGGGTTTTGAAACCCATTAGGCCTGGAAGTTGAGTCTCACTATAAATACAACTTTTAAGTGAGAAATTCGCAGGTCTCCTTACCCTAGTCTCCCAAAAGGACAGCCGCACTCTTCTCTTGCAATTCCTTGGAGGACACAAGCTAGCACTGCGAGCGCAAGAGAAACGCATCTGCCGGGACGTGGTGAAAACGTGGTAATCCCGAGAGGCTCGTGTGGATACCATAGAGAGCCTAAACACGTCAACTGTTCAGGTTTTGTTATTCGACTCTACAGTTGAGTGAGAGATCTCAACCGAAAATTAGGTATGAAATTTTTGAACACCCGGTTTACCCCGTTTCACTTGGATCCTGGAGGGTTTCGGCTAAATTCCGCTGTGCTGTTTGGCTCTCGAAACCCAATAGTAAGGAGCAGTTTTCTAATGTTCTATGCCAGCTTCATGACAGAATTGGTTGAACCTTGCTGAAGTGTATTCTCCCCCATTGTCTAACCTTATAGTCAGTAATTCTGTGCCACTTTGATTCTCAATCCAGGCCTTAAATTTCCAGAAAATGTCAGCAACATCTGATTTTTGTTTCAGAAAGTAAATCCAACACATCCTTGTATAGTCATCAATGAAAGTCAGATGGTACTTACTTCTATTTAGGGATGGAGTTTTAAGAAGGCCACCTACATCAGTGTGTACCAACTGAAGCTTCCTGGCTGCTCTCCATGTTTTGCTTCGTGGGAAAGGTAGCCTACTTTGTTTCCCAAGATGACAGGCTGCACACAAGGGTAGGTCTTCCTCGAGTGCAAGCAGGCCTTCAACCATTTCTCTCTTCTTTAAATGCTGTAGAGCACCATGATGGAAATGTCCTAACCTCCTGTGCCATAGCATGGTGTCACCTCCTGTCACCATTACTACCGCTTAATCTTCTTTCACCAAGTCCAGTGCAAAGTTCTTGTTCTGCATTCTGACTTTGAAAATATCCTTATCTGCCCCATCCTTTATTATGCAGCAACCACCTTCGAAATGTACCTTGAAGCCTTTTTTAAGCAGCTGAGCAACACTTAACAGGTTTTGATCTATGTTAGGAACATAGAGTACATCAGAAATTAACTTCAAACCTGTGTGTCCTTTGATGGTTATGGTTCCTTTGCCTTCTGCTTCTAAGTAATCACCATTTCCAATCCTTATTCTGGATGACACTGATCTGTCCAGCTCCTTAAACAACTTTATGTCATGCGTCATGCGGTTGGTGCAGCCACTATCTATTAACCAACTTTCTGTTGTGCTTGCAAAGGAGCTCACTGTGAACAGCTGCTCTTCCACACCATCAGCCTGCTTTGCCTCTCCTGTTTGCTATTGCCCCTTGCAGATTCATTCTATGTGTCCTAATTGACCACACTTATTGCATTTGCGGTCTGGCCTCCACCAACATCTCTCAGGTGGATGATTGAGCCTCTAGCAGTGGGGACATGGATTTTTCTGAACTGGGTTGCTTCCACCTTTGGCAGCTGAACTTGCATTTGATCCTTCCTTTCTTCTTTTATCTGCCTTGCCTTTTGTGTATGGTGTCTTGGCCTGTAGAGCACCTTCTACAGAACCTTCTTGTCTTATAAGTCTCCTTTGTTCTTGAGCTTGCAAGGCACTTAAGAGTTCTGTTAGAGTGATGCTGGTCAGATCCTTAGAGTTTTCCAGTGAAGACAGTGTGGCTTCGAATTTTTCTAGAATGGTGACCAGAACCTTTTGCACAATCTTGGCATCCTCAAGCTTTGAGCCCAGCAGCCTTACTTGATTTGCTATGTTTAGAAGCCTGTCAAAGTATTCCTTGACAGGTTCCGTCTCCTTTATCCTTTGCATTTCAAATTCTCACAGCAGGTTCAATGCCTGCATGCCTTTGATCTTCTCACTGCTTTCATATTCTTGTTTCAGGTAGTCCCATATCTCCTTGCCAGATTAAAGTGTCATTATCCTATTGAAGATTGAAGATGACACGGCTGAGAACAATGTGGCATTTACTTTGGACTTCCTTTGCTTCTTCTCCTTGTGGTTCTTTATTTGAGCCATGGTTGGGTTTTCTGGCAGTGGGAGTACTTCATAATCTTCTTCAATAGCTTCCCACAAGTCGTTGGCCTCGAGGAAATCCTGCATTCTGATGGACCAAGCTTGAAAATTTGAACCATTGAAGACTGGAGGTGCAAGAACATTGAAGGGTGTTTCAACATCCATTTGGACTGGTTTGATTGTTGGTGTTTTGTTGGTTTTTTGTCCTCAGGCCCCCTTGAGAAAATGAGCTCTGATACCAATTTGTTGTTTTTAGAAGCTAGACAAATGCAGGAGAGCAAGAGCAGGAATTGCTTGTATTTTCATTTACTTCATCAAACTTAAATACATAAGAAGATAAAATTATTTTCCTAATCTTTTGCAACTAACTAGCTGAAAAACAGCTTACATAACTCCACTAACAGCATAATGTACCTAAGCAATCATGACAAACAAATTTAGTAAATCTTCCAGCAACTGTTTGTGCAACAAGGAAGAGTCCTCCTTTTGCACGTTTCTGTCCAGCTTTGCTTCCAATGGTCTCCTTCTTCATGCTCCAAGGACATCTGATTAACAGACCAGCTGTCACTATAACATTTTAAGTAAAACACTCTCTTCCCTTTTCCAGACTCAACAAACTATTTCTGATCAATCCAAGCTTTACAAGTCTTTAAATTCATTCTTTCTAAAGACTACATGGCGTATATATGCCGTCCACGAGGTAAAATATGTCCATTTCTCCATTTTCATATCCAAATGTTAGGTTAATATTCTCAGTGGTGTTCATCAATTTAGCCATTAAGTATAATATTTATGTTGGAAAAATAAGGATAGATGGAGATAGATAAAAGCTTCGAGATGGACAATTCATATTTCAGGTTAATATGTTTGCCAAAGTTTGGATATATGAGATGGAGAAAGACTTTAAGACGTGAAGTGTTAATTTTTTCCCTAAAGAAAATTATTCCATCACTATAAAGTACAAGGAATATACATCCAAGATACAACATAACTCTATGAAAAATCTATTTCAAATTATGAAATGTCTTATTTATATAAAAAATAGAAAAACATAACTCTTCGCCTAAGAATAAAATTGTTCATAAATATGTGCCTGTTGGATTATTCATGAAAAAATGTATCCTTGCAAAAGATACAATTGTTGGAAGGGTTACAACGCTTTGAATTTTAATTAATTTATGAATTTAATTAAAGCCAAGAATCAAAATACATTTTCCATTTATGTAGAACTTACAAACTACACATGGAGCTTAAAAATGTTCCAACAATCCCCAATTAATTTGTAAGCTACATGTTGTATCATGCATTCAAGAAAGTATCTTTCTATTTGAAGTTTCAATTAGTGTATATGTCTCAAAATTCTAATCAAGCTATAGGTATCGGCAAAAATTTGAACCACAACTCCTTATATGAAAACCATAGACATAACACGCATAACACTCGTCAAAATTCAATTGAGACTTTTTTAGCACTATTATATATGGTCTTATGTTAATCCTGGATTCTATAATATTTAAATCTTCTTAATTGAAGTGATGAAACTAAAGTGTGTTATTCTTTATCAAAAAAAATGGCAACAAAAAATCAATAAATCATGCATAATTTATAATCAAATGAAAAGGATGTATACCATATTTGTTGAAGAATTAGGTGTACAAGTTGAAAGTTTGAACATGACTTTCTGCATATGATATATGACTGTTATGGACACAATAAAGGGAAATACGTACAGAAGGCTAGACTATAACTGTCCAACTCCAACAAACGGTACACGATAGACAAGAGGCAAGTTGTAAGGAGTACTTGTCCAATGGTACTGGATTTTTGGTGGGCAATGCAATTGGGCTAAGCCTGAGCCAACTGAGCGAAGTTGATTGGGGTGACATATCTTGGTCCACCAGCGAAAAGGGTGAGAGCGGCCAGCTTAGAGGCAGTGTGAGTGGGATGGAACCTGTCCCAGAACAAGAAGTCGTTGCGTCTCCCACAAAGCTTCGCATTTCGGTCACAAGGAGCCTGCGCATTGAGCGTTCCATTTCCACAGCAAGCACTTTTCACCTCCTTCAGTTCTGGCCCAAACCAACCAACAATTCGATCACAACTGTTGAACATGATGAGCAGTAGTACCGAACGTAAACTAGCATTGAGCTTATGATGATACTTAAGGAGGTAATGTATATGTGATATATATTGTGATGCATGCTTACTGGCAGACTGAGGATTCTCTATAACGTCCATGGTCATGTTATACGAGTTACCAAGAGAGTATTTGATGTCCTTGCATTCCGAGGTGAGGTTTCGCAGCAAGGATTCCAGCAGGGCGTGGAAAGCTCTGGCATCATCGTTCATCGCCTCGAAGCAGCCTCCGGTTGAGTTAAGAATCCTCTGGGATGGGCAACATCCGATCGGCGGAATGCTTACTATTCCAAATTTCTTTGCCCCGAGAGCCACCAGCCTCTGCATGCAATAGTACGTAGTCGTGGTCACGAGATCACTAAAAGTTCTTCAAGAGAGTTTTTAATTAAACCACGGATCTCTATTATATTAATTAAGGAAGGAATTAATTAGAAAGAGATGGATGGATGGATGTCTCAAGTCAAGTATATAGCATCTTACTCTGAGGGTCTTGGCATATGCAAGCCCAAGGGTGGGTAAGAAATATTGCTTGGGGATTTTACTGTTGGATAGGTGATAACCAAAAATGTCATTACTGCCAACGCTGATGAAGAACAATGACGCCGCAAACAGACGTTGTGTTGCTTCTTGACCCTTTATTGCCACAAGCTCCTTATGGACTGATGAGAGTTGGTTCACTTGTTCACCCAGCGGCACCACATTTTTCCATGACCCACTGCCAAACAATATATTCTCCTCTCCCACCTACTTGATTATTAATTCATACTGTTTGGTTAGACGAATTAAACATATACGTTTTCCCTCATTAATGTTCTTCTTCGTTAATTCACCAAGTAATTACTAATATGCACGCTTGATCATTGTAAGTCTTTGAACATGAATAATATATATCTAATTCAAATAATTATATACCTATACCTTTGGCGACATGGATCCGGTAATTTCAAGAAGACCACAGCCTCCAGAGGCAAAATTTATACCCCTGAAGCTACTCCTCCTCAAAGCAACGGAGCCATTCAGAGAAAGATGTGGTGGGGGACTTCTCTTGAAACCCAACAGCTTAGCTGAGTCAGGGTGAGGGCCAACAAGTTAGTTATTAAACAAGGTTACGCAACATATGTATACAATTTATATGTATTGTTGTGAAAAAATCGAGTAGTGTTGACTTGCTGAACCAAATGAGGAACTTACCGAGAAAATCAGCAGTGTTAAGGCCATTGCTGAACCTTCCAGTTGCTCTGCCGTGAGGAAAGTCGATGCCATTGGGGTAGAAATCTGCCCTGAAATTGCTTCCGGGCAAGAAACTGTTGGTTCCAACATCGGCTGTCGAGTCTCCCAGTATGAAAATTGCCGGAACTGATTTTGCCTTGGCCTCCGGGAATATAACCGTGGCCACCATTAACAGAAAAATGGCTGTGGCCGGTTTGTTTCCCATGGCGCAGGCGCAGCTACTCCAACAAAACAGACACAACCAATGTTAAATTAGTTCCTTGATCGCCAAGGACCAAGGGAATTTATATGTGGAAAATCTTCACAGGAACATACAAGAAAATGCCGGTAGTTTTGTCGTTTGTCTCGGCTGAAGGTAATTGCAAGACAACATGAACCGTCTTTGTTTGTTGAGCGGATTCTTACAGAGTTGTAATCACCGTATTGGTTATAATATTGAACGCCGGATGGACAAGAGCTAACTAGCTAGTTTGAACCTTTTCATTTGGACAAGAGTTTATTTTTCTATTGACCGGAACCATTGATTTGTTTATAGCAAATGGAAACTGCCCTAAGTCTCTTCAGTTATTGCTGTTGAAACAAATAAGCAATTGGTTTTGTTATGATCATTATTATTATTATGGAGTACTTTTTCTGGGAAAAAAATGATCCGGCGGGGATGGGGGAGTGAGCCGGGTTTTGAGAGCCAATGTGGCTCCAACACAAAGCATGAAGCCTGAGCCACATGTCCAACACAAATCTTTTCATTTGTATCCAGGAAGATGCTATATATTACGTGTAAAAGAATAATTTTCAAACTATTTTTTTATAGGACGATATGACAAATTATCAGTGGACAATTCAAAATTGATAGGATAAAATCTTATTAAATCTACGCTTTGCAGACTTTCGTTGTCTTCATGACATGAGAATGCATTTTTGGAATTAAGTACTTGTCCCTTTTTTTCTTGGCCCCTGGGCCGGGTACTTGTCCATTTTATTGTCCAGCTACGTATAGAATTTTTCAAGAAATTTTATAGCAATGCAAGTCGCAGCTTCCAATTCTCTGCTCCAGCTGAGCTTTCTAGATTGATTTTTTTTTTTTTTTGTTACTATGGTATAAAGAGTTGTAAACGCCAGTCTTATAGAAATTGTTAATGATCATATATCTATGGTACTGTGTCCTCTATAAGAAAACACTATTTCTTCTCATTTCCTTTATTGCGTTTCTGTTTCTGGAGATATGCATAATCTTTTTTTTTTCTTAATACATATGAGACGTAAAAAAGTAGTGAATGATTCAACATTGACTTCGTAATTAAGTAAGATTAAGAGACCTTAATCACGCCTCGATAATTAGAAAATTTTATCGGATATATTATTGTGTAAGGCCTTATAGCAGCCTGATGTGATAAATGGATTTGATCGTGGCAACCCACTAAAATGGCGTCAACCAAGCCCTGATCACATTTATTTCTTTTCTACACTTGTCGCAAGCATCTAGTTCGCCCAATTCATGACCATAAAGTGACATAATATATCGGAGCAATATCTCATTAACATTTAACAGACATCTTTTCACAAATGAATTTAGTCCAGAGTTCTAAATGACAAAGAACAAATGATTGGCATTACAATCAAAGGCAAAACGGGCAGGGCAACTCCGAAATTTTATCCCATTGGTTGTTACTGACTGAAAAAGGAAGACAAGTGTTTGGAAGAAAAGAATGAGACCCTAAGTTAGGGTCTTGTGTTTGTATTGTATGGTAAGCTGTGATATATAGTTCTTTCTCAAACTTCTTAGCAACAAATGGCGAAGGTTAAGGCCTTGTGCTCCGGCCTCTTGCTCTTCCACAAAGCAGGGCATTCTTTGGAATGAGGTACTCATCCCTAACCGATTGCACCGGGGTATAAACTCGAAGGTAGAACTGTTGTCCTAGATATTGCCGAGCCCAGAACTCTGATCTTACATTCCACATTCCAACATTATCAAGTGCCATGTATATAGCAGTCCATGACTTTGGATATACCTGCAAAAGATAGCCACCCAAAGTTTCAATCTTTTCACTTGCTTGCAAAACAAGTACTGTAATTCAATTTAATAGCTTCTTAGCAAACTGGCCTGTGTGGTGCTCCTAGAGACTGCATCTCTTAAATTGTACTGTTTCCTGCTAGCCGGTGACCATTTCCCTCCATCCATTCTGAAAACGACACATTTAAAAATTAATAATCAAGTTTTTTAGTTGTTTTCTATTAGTTCTATTATTAATGTCATGTGAGTTCTTACCCCACCACCCAGAAGGCATATCCATCAATGTGCCAACTTTGAACAATGTTTTCATGGTTCTGAAACACTATTTCCACAAAGGCTCTATAATCTGCTCCCATAACAGACGTGTCAAGGTACATCTTGGCACCCGTGGGGGAATCCGAGATGCTTCCCACACGAAAAATGCCTCCGATCTTGAAGTAATCTGCCAACTTGAGGGGGGTGTCAGCAGGGATAAATGACACACTGTTGACTGCGTATCTCTGTTTCCGGTTCACTTGCCCAGCGGAGCTCTCCAACTTGATTGTTCTTGTAGTGTTGATAAGCCCATAATGGTATGAGCCCTGTGGATTGGGCCTTGGCCCACTTGCTGTTAGGTTAGTCCTGTAACAAATATCACCAGAAGACAAGCCATGATCAAGTTAGGAAATCAATTGATCAAGGAATGACTGTTAAACGGGAGTGGAGAATATGAGCACTGAGCAAAATTGTTTAACCTGATGGAGCGGGCCTGGTTAAGAGACCAATCGATTTGGGTGGTAGGTCCACCGGGAATTGGGCCAGAGACGGGTCGGTTGGAGTTGCTGTAGTGGACAGTAGCAGTGGCGGTGAGGATCTTGTTGGTGAAACGGGAGGAGGCCACAATGTAGAAATCTTGGGGCGGTTGGTCCATGGTCACGAGCACAGAGTAGGACTGACCCACATGAACATCAAGAGATTCATATGTGGTCTGGACCGTGTGGGTCCCTTCAACCTCCACCAGCTTCAGTTTATGGCCTTGAATCCTGAAGTTGAGCGAATTCTGTAGCCCAACATTTGAAATCCTAAACCTGTAAGATTTGCCTGCAACAAAATTCAGGAATATAGAAAAATTTTAGGCCATTACATTAAGAAAAGAGATTGCAAAATCAAGAGTTAAAGCAACGTAAGGGAGAGCTTTATAACTCACCTTGTTCTACGGTGAATGTTGAACCGTTTGCTCGACCATTGATCAAGATTCCATCAGGGAAAGGAAGCCTGTGGCCGCGATCTAGAATTGCCTTCAATTTCTGACACGTATGGTTGCATTACAAATAATGTTAGAAGAGAACCCAATCCAATGCAACGTGATTAAATAAGTGTGACCAAACAAGTGACGCGCGCCTTGCCTTATGATGGGTCTTATGCCAGTCACCGATAAGGACGGTAAAATCTCCGGCAGGGTCAGGGAAGGGAACGGGGATTCTGGGGCGACTGAGGATTCTGATGGCGCCAAAGCCGCCGGCGGCCTTGTGGAAGGCGAGAGAAGGGAAGTAGAAGAAGCTGCCAATTTGATCCTTCACTTGTAAGATGTATGTGAAGTTCTTGCCTGGTGGAATGGGACACGTGGTTCCATACACTCCGTCCCCGTACGAGTTCCTCCTCTGCTGGATCCCGTTCCTGTAGACAATGGTATATATAGATCGTATCCTATTCAGAAAACAAAAAAGGGGCAAAAAAATACTACTAGCGATAACCAATATGGAGACTGAGAATTAGTAGTTGGTTAACTTAATTAATCACGCATCAGCATCACATATTTGTACAATATTCTTGCAGCTTGCACTTGAGAACAAAATCACCAAAAGAAAGGTATTAGTGTAATAACGCACACAGGCTGGCTAGTTAGTGCATCCTGAGAGGGTGACAAGTGACAACAGGTCCTAATAGGCCACAATGTTTTTAAGTCTGTCGAACAAATTAAATTTTACTGGACGCTTAATATAATTGACCAAAGACACGTTAGCTTTGTGCCTTTCAATTCTACTTCGCACTTAAATGCTTTATTTTTCATACGTCACGAATATGTTACTGTTTCGTTAAAGAACCCGCCGTAATGGTAATCGGTCAGAACTGAACCACAAACCAAAAGGAACAAAAGAAGGAGGTGATTAAGGAAAGAAAACAATAGTACTGGCATTCTGGATTAGAGAAGTAAAGAGGGAGTAGACTAGACTGACCAAGAAATGAGAAAAGGTTCAGACAAGCTGTTGTGGACATTGATGATGAGATTGTCATTGGTAACGGAATAGATCTCCGGTCCCGGAAATTTCCCATTTATCAGAATCCCCTGTCAAGTCAACAACAACATCCATCTTCAAATTCATCTTCACCAACAACAACTACGTTCTAATTATACTGAAAAATTAAGGCTGCGTACTGTCTTGATTCATTATTCTTTTTTTTTTCTTTAATGATAAATTCTATGTTCTCAGAACAAATATTTAAAAAAAAAAAAAGTAAATAAGTAAATAAATAAATACTGTATGACGGACCTGCTGGCGGACCCCAAGTGGGTATATATCACCATAAGAAACGTTCCAGTTGAAGAATCTGTAGGGGTCATCAGCCTCCACCATCACAGACACGCCCAGGGCCAGAAACAGAAAAGCCAGAAAAGCTTTTACTGTTGTCATTTTTGATAAAATTGAGATTGAGTAATAGGAGGAGGAGCAATTAAACGGAAAGATTAACGCGTTTGTGCGTTGATGGGAGTGAGCAACGTCTGATGCGTGAGTCGCATTTAAAGATCAGCAATGCTGGGCGGGAGGCAATCACAAGAAAGAAAGAAAGAAATAAATAAAAGACGCAGTTTGATCAATTAATGAATTTAAAGAATATGGTAATTAGAAGACCCAGAAAGAAAAATGAAATGAAGAGAGAAGGGTAAGCGAAAAGTGTAGGAGTGCTTTTGCTCTGTAGAGCCGAGCCGCTTTGAATTTGAACCTTGCAGAAGTTGATCATGAGCTTTATAGTGTGTGGGCGCTTGGTGGGGGCGGAAGAACCAATTAGATTTCGGTGGAACGCGTAATCGCATTACATAGAGGTGTCGTTGATAGGACGAAAATACCCTGGGTACGGGTGGTGTGGAAGCAGAGGATTTACTCTCAGAGCAGGACAGGCGTGTAGGGATGGGGGCTTCTGAAGTGGAAGCTGAAGCTACTTTTTGTGTTGGGGCGAAGAGAAGAGGCCGGGGAGCAAACCGTGATTTGTGTCGCGACACACGGAATTGACATGTGCCCAGTGGGACCTACCCAGCCATCTTTTGGGAGATCACGGCCCTCCTTACTTAGATTGACGGCCTTGATGATGAGTGCATCGTCAGATTTTAAAATAACAAAACAGTAAGGCGGAAAAACAAAAACAAAAGGAGGACGAGGAGACAATTGCTAACTAACTACCCTCTAAAATCACCGGATTGAACGAGACGACATTCTTTCTTACCTGGTGGGCGGGAAGGGGGGGCGCATTGCATAGCAATTAGCATGGTGACAGCGGAGCAGAATGGTGAAAGTGAGTTCAGATTTCTGCCTGTCAACCATATTCTGCTTAATTGGCAATTAAATTAAGGGCTTGCCCTTGCTTTCCCTACTCGCTTTCCTTCATTTTTTCCTATCCTTGATGCCACAGCTTTCACATTGAAAATCATACACGTTGCTTCTTCTAGATTTTCTTTACTTCATTTCTTATTTATTGCCACAACAATGACATATTATATTATAGGTAAGGTAAAAATATCAAATTTTATAACTAAAGTTTTGGGTTGGGAGCAGAAATGCTATTATAATTCTTTTAGTGATAAATTTGATATTTCTGCCTATATGTAAAAATCCCTCTAGTCTACAACATTGTCATATTCAAGTACTCTCTCCGTCCCATATTCTTTGCACCGTATTCCTTTTTTGGCCGTCTCAAATTCTTTGCACCGTTTCCATTTTTGGTAAATTTAAGCAGTAAAAATGTCTATTATACCCTTACCCCAAACCTCTTAATCCGACCATTTTTTTTGTTTTCCCTTGCCCAATCTTGTATTCCAGGTTCTCCGGTGACGTCCCTCCGGCAACGTACCACCGGTGATGCGTGGACTAGGAGGAGGCAACAAAACAAATCGAGGGATCGGCGAGTTCGCAACGATCGGCGAGGCTAGTTCGAGACGAAGCGAGAGGTGATCGAGGACAGGGCAAACGATTTGCTGGCGATTCGACGATGAGGGACTGCTGGAATTGCTAAGATCGATTCGCTGCTGGAATCGTACTCCGGCGACGAGTGACGAACTGAGCCAACGAATCGTGATAATATGAGCGACTAAGGCGACGGCAGCAGATCAACTGCGGCGATGGCAGCGAATCGACTGAGGCGAGGGCGGCGGATCGACATATTGACAGAAGGATTGACCGAGGCAAGGGCAGCGGATCGACGGCGATCGAGACGAAGCCGATTTGCTCTGTTGTACTTTGTTGCCAAGGGAAAACGTGGGCAAATCAGTAAATGTACCAAGGAGAACATGGGCAAATTAGTAATTTCATAAATATTCTTAAACTGCGTACCAAATAGAAACGGTGCAGAAAATGAGGGACGGAGGGAGTATATTTTTTATTTGATTTGGCTTGACTTTGAAATCATTGAAGATCAAGTCTCCTCCTCTACTGATCTACCATCTAATACCACTCAAATAGCAATACACATGATAATTTTCAAATTGTCAACATACTTCTCAACAAGCACGGGATGAGAAGAACAAAAATTACAAATTAATATCCTCCATCCATAACTCCAACATAAATAAAAATTAAAAAGATCAGAGCTTGCATGGTAGAAACATGATCGCATACATGGATAGCCCATCCCAGTGATGGATTAGGTGGGTTGGACTTATGGATTTAGAGTAGAATTAGATTACATAGTGACCGATGGTTTTAGAGTGTATTTGCATTTTAATTGGGCCAATGCGATTTTGAATGGTTATAACATTCAAAAATCACAACCGCATCACCATATGACATTTGGTTTTAAGATTTCTAATTCTAAACTATAACCAAAATCATATAACCTTTTGTTTTGTGCAAATCGGTTTGTTTGACTTTGTGAACACCCCAATGATGAATGCACCGCTATCATCAAATGACGTTGGATCAATTGTTGGATCCACAACTTTCATGTTCCCGCTCAAGATTTAAACAGGTAAATAGCATTAGGGGTCCCAAACCTTTACTTTTCATTGCAAATTCATCCCTAATTTCTCAACTGTTACATATCTAATCCCAAACTTTTACTTGGCGTTGCAAATTAGTTCCTTGATAAACTATCAATGTTAGTCTTGACGAGCCACGAAGCCAAGCAGTCAAAAAACACAAAATAGGGGCAACCTACCCTCAACTTTTGAAACCCAAAATAAAGAACATAACGAAAACTTTTTGCTTAGAAACTATAAACAAATAATTTAAGAAAATTATTACAGAACAATTATTTAAGGGTGAATTATCTTATAAAGAGATGTAGAAGTATAAATTCTCAAATCAAAAAAGATTTAAAAAGCATGATGATATATAGGGTCGTTTGTTTTAAATTAAATATCTTTTTATTTTTACTAATTCTTTTGGAGGATTAATGCTACTTAAAATTAAAAAATTAATATTCTATTCACTCAATAACTATTTCAATAAATTTATTATAGAATAGTTTTTTTATAATTTTTTTCCTACAAGTCTCAATAAAAGAAAAATAAAAAAATTAATTAATTTTTTAAAAATATCATAAAAATATTTTTTGAGTTTCATAAACTATAGAAACTTAATCGATGTACAAATTGTTACTAAAAATAAAAATAATATAATAAATAACTTATTATTTAATGATAAATATTAAAGAGAGCCATAGTACCAACATGAACCTCTTTTTTTATTTTCTCCCTAATAAAACACTTAAGCAAATATTGGATCATACATGTATTTCTTGAGCATTTATTAACATAAAGTACAATAATACTATGACAAAAAATATGGTGCTTAAATTTATTCCAAAACCTTACAAAAATCATATACTTCATTGGATAGAGAAAATAAGAAGTACCAGTTGGTTCCGTGAACTAGTCAGACTTTAACACACAAGATTCAACAAAATAATGAGCAACGCCGGGGGCTATTTGTAGTTTTGCACCCTCTCCAGAAGCGCCTCAAAATCCAGCCCCCACCCTCTGTGTCCATTGCCCACGATTTTGAAATTCCCTCTCTCACGAGCCCATTTTGACATTTTCGACGATCACCGGCGAATTCCTGCTCAATTTGCTGATTTTTTCCCAATAATGGACGGCCACTCTCAATCCTAGCAGTCATAGGCACTTCCTTTTTCTCTGCTGCAATGCGTCAAGGACCTGATCTGTAAAACATGTCATGATCAGAACCAAGCGCCCTTGATACCCGAGACGAAAGCAAGGCTTCCTGAGGTCAGTGAAAAGAAGGCCTTGGAAGTCTTTTTAAATGTTGAAGGTACAATGATCAAAACTACATTTGACTGCTTTCTCATGCACCTCCAAAAGAAAAATGATTCCTATCCCGTGAAGCGCCACTGCATGTCTCCGTCATCACCACCGCAAATGGCGACGCCCCCCAGAATTAAGGTGGGTGTGTGGTTGAAGTTCTATTCTTTGTTTTGGGTTCGGCAAAAAAAAAACAAAGATTTGAGGGTGGGGTGCTGCTATTTTGTGTGCTTTGACCTCTAGGCTCCATTAAGACTAATGATGACTATTGATCAAGGGACTGATTTACAGCACCAGGTAAAGGTTTGGGGCGGGTATACAACGGTTGAGAGGTTGAGAACGAATTTGTAACGAAAAAAAAAAGGATTGGTATTCCTGGCGTTATTTACCCATATTTAAACCATGCCCTCTCAATCGAGAGACGCCAAGTCATCTGTCATTTTATTGTGACAATTGCATATATCTTTCCCAATATAAAATAATGATGTCACAAGTGCTAATAACTTTTGTAGAGCGTTGTTTTGTCGCACTTTTTTCCCTGCCTCTCTCAATTAAGTAACATATTCTACCTTACTGTGAGTTGAATTGGCTATGATCTATTGGTAGAAATAAATGAACTCAAAACTCTTTCTAGCTTTGATGATTTTAACAAACTGACCAAATTTTCAATAATGACCTTAGTTGTTTCAAAAGTACAAATTGATACTATATCTCTAAGGATAGAGAACTTTAGTCCATCTTTTCCTAGATTATTGTATGATCTCCATCTGATAATTTGCTTTTAGATGGAGGTGTTAGCTAGTTGTTTTAGAAGTAATTGCTATAATTTGTTTGTATATATTGCATTTACCGATCAAGAAATTTTGCGTTTGAAACTTTGAATATGCTTTCAAGTGAAAGATGTGATACTTTGTCCGTCTGTTCAAATTGGGTGCAAACTGCTCACAATAGGCAACTAGCTGAAAGATGATACAATGTTTATTGGTTCACCTGATGGGATGGGATGCTGATGCAGGATATAAATATTTGTGTATGACACGTTCCAGGGGAACAAGGCTAGTACTGTCATTTTGTTTTGTGAATCATGTATTTATTGAGTTGTTGCCCATATGGGTAGTGGACAGTACATATTACCTGATGAGTTAGATTAAAGTTCACTTGGAGCTGGAGTGGCTCGAGTTTTGTTTCGAGTTGTTAGGATGTTTGCGTTGCTTCTTCTCAGGCAACATAGATAAATGATCATGTCTTTGAGTTTGAAGCTCAAACTCATCAATCCAGAGTGCTGTAAATAATTAAGAGAGTAAAAAGAACAAATTACATTTAGGGAAAACTATCAAAAAAAACTCATCATAATTATGGGTTTAGACTGATTTGATTACTATAGTTTTAAGTACATCCAATTGCATCATTAAAGTTATAGTTTATGCTCAAATTGGTTACTAATGTTACAGTTTGGTACTGAATATAACACCAATCATTAAAAATTTAATGACAAACATGGAAAGTTAGTTTTGAAATCTTAGAGTATTTATATAATTTTTAACAAACTTCAGGAACTATATATAATTTACCATTTTCACTTTTTTGTGTGACAATCACCTCTATCATTCACCGAATCCACCACTGGGGCCTCCAGAAATGATATTTAAATTAGTTATCGCATTCCGACACTATAGATAATCCGAACCTCAATCAAATAATACTCACCTATCCAATATCAATGTGTTTTTTTATCATATGCTTATTGGTATCGAAATTTTTTAATTGCAAATAGTAATATCTAATGCTACCTTCTTCGGTATCGCCTCCATCACCAATGGTGAATTTGAAAATGATCAATGCATTGACTGACGCACAAAATAAATAAAAATGGTAAATTATATAAAGTTCCTGAAATTTGTTAAAAGTTGTATTAGTCCCCAAGATTTCAAACTAACAACTTCCTGCATTTAATATTAGATTTTTATTTATTGGTGGCATATTCGGTACCAAACTTAACATTAGTGACCAATTTAAGCCCAAATTATAACTTTAGGGTATGAGTAATACCACTTAAGACACCACTCAAAAGTATAATGACCAAATCAATCCATACTCATAATTTCAATGATTTTTTTGGTAATTTCTCCTTTACATTAATTGAACCCTATAACCACAAAACAGACAAATACTACTTGCAAGTACGCCAAAAAGAAACCTGAAAATTGGATGGCGTTTCTTATCTCCAAATCTCAGACTTCCTCTCCCAAAGATTCCTGGACCCTTTCCACGCTATCACATTTCACTGACCTTGCTTTCTCCACAAACTCTCCCATCCCCCCTCGGTTTAAGCCACAAGCAATCACCAATGGCCACTCGTACTCTCTTCCTTAAGCAGTCCCTCTCTCGCCTCAAGCTCTGCCCCGCTCCAAATAAACACCCGCCGCTTCCCCCAGCCCTCCGCCACTACCCACGCACCGCCCCCAACTTCTCCCTCTCCGCCCTCCAGAACCAAGAAAAATCCTTTCCCCAAACGCAGAGCCGGGACGGCGCCGACGATGACGAATCTTATGGTGAGGTCAGCAAGATAATCGGCAGCAGAGCCCTCCCAGCCGCAGCTGGAATGGAGTATCTCATAGAGTGGAAAGACGGCCACGCCCCCTCCTGGGTTCCCCAGGACTATGTAGCCAAGGACGTTGTGGCGGAGTACGAGACGCCCTGGTGGACAGCCGCCAAGAAGGCCGACGACCAGGCCCTTACCCGCCTCCTCTCCCTCGAGGACGACTGGCGTGACGTCGACGCTGTGGACCCTGATGGCCGTACAGCTCTACTCTTTGTATCCGGCCTCGGCTCAGAGCCCTGCGTCCAACTACTCGCCGACGCCGGGGCCGACCTAAACCACCGCGATAATGCTGGCGGTTTAACCTCCCTCCACATGGCTGCGGGCTACGTGAAGCCAGGCGTGGCGAAATTGCTTCTCGATCTCGGCGCGGACCCGGAGGTGGAAGACGACAGAGGGCTGACGCCGTTGGAATTGGCGAAGCAGATCTTGAATGGAGACGAGGGGGAAGGGCAAGTATGTGGAGTATCTGGTGAAGTGGAAAGACGGCGGCGAGAACGAGTGGGTCAAGGCGGCGTTTGTGGCGGAGGATGTGGTGGCGGATTTTGAGGCGGGGCTGGAATACGCTGTGGCGGAGGGAGTAGTGGCGAAGAGAGTTGGGGATGACGGGAAGATGGAGTATCTAGTGAATTGGTCGGATATGGAGGATGCCACGTGGGAGCCCCTGGAGAACGTTGATCCTGATCTGATCAAGGCGTTTGAGGACGGAGACGGAAAGGGAACGGCTGATGGAGACAATGATTGAAGGAGCTTGTAAATATGGATGAACCCGATGCATGAGAAATTTTCCTGTCTCTTGTTCTTCACTCGAATTTTTCACACGCGTAAACATGTGTTGTTTTCTTCGAGCAAAACTAATGCAAAAACAACTAACGTTTGGGCTTTAGCCCAAATATGCACTGATTTTTTTCTTGGGCCGAATATACAATAAACGTTAATGAGTTGACCCGATTCGGCCGGTTAGCGTTAAATTTAGCATTTTTTACAAGAATGGCTGAGTAGGATGCTTAAGTCAAATGGCCAGGAAAACATAAGCCCTAACCTGCATGACCTTCGACTTCCCCATTGCCTAGTAGTTGAAGCAAACAGAGTAGTATCACTTTATTCTCTCAAAATCTGGGAAAAGAGAATGGACGGAGTGAGAGGTGGTGTGATGGGCAAATGTAAGAAAAGTAACGCATAGTCAAGACAAATTGTGAGAGAGAAATTAAAATCTTCAGACATGGGAAGATATGAAGATGATTGTCTGGCCCTGTTTGAATGTGACCTTTTTTATTTGAATAATAGTTTGTTTCTCAATTTTGATGAACTGAAAAGTGGGGAAAATGACAACTAAGAATATAAACAATAGTCACGGTGCATTTGTTTTTGTTTATTTCAACCCTGTTGCTATGTCATAAGTGGGCAATTTGGTGCATCTACTATTTTAGATGATCTTGATGGTCTTGTAAGATCAGAATCTTGAAAACCTAGACTGATGTTGTTTTTTTGTTCAGACCATAATTCTTATTCTTTTGCTTTTGATGTGCTTTGAAGAAATACAAGACTAGCTTATAATACTATCTTCTCTTACAACTTTTGACATTTTAACTACTTTTCTTTCATACTATATGTATCAGGAAAATTAGTAGGTAGTTATAAGGGAATGTGTATAATAAAGTCAGTGGACAATGTCAAAATTTGCACCAATAAAATATAATTCTCATTCACAATTATTCATAGCGTTCAAAGTTTCATTAGTGGAATGCCCAAAATCCCAGTAGTTTTTCAATAAACATAAATTCTATCAATCCTCTCACTCACATTATAGCTACACCACTTAACCTCATCTTCCAAACCATAACCAATACATAAATGCTACATAGATACAAACAACATAAATGTGACACAGACACATATATACTCTCAATTCTGCAACTTTCTTGTCTAAATTTGTCAACTAGTCCACTAACAATTTGTTAGATGTACTCTTCATCGCTTCTTCCATTGTTAAACAAAGTTGTTTCACCTGAACCTTTAACACACGAACTTCTTCCTCTAACTATTTCTATTTCATGTAGTATCCAGCAATCACCTCTTTTGCACATTTGGAGATCTCATCATCAATCTATCTAAAAAATTTACAATCCTTGCTCATTTGTTAACAACACAACCACACAACATTCCAATACACACCTGTTACAGCTTTTTAGGTAATGGGCCCATAGAGGCTAGGCAAGACTTTTAAATAAGTAAAAAATCCCTAAGTTAATGCCTTAATTAATTTGAATTAGTAAGTCAAGCAAGTTTGTTAAGGGTTAAATGGTTCCTAGGTCATTTTGGGCACCTAAGTGTCACTAGAGGCAAAATGGACATTTTTTACCTTGATGTGATAAGGTTGGTTTTAAGCTTATAAGTTTAACTAGTGGACCTAATTAATAAGAAACTAAAGAGCTAAACTAAATTACCAAATCTCATGGCACTATTTAAGTGGTTCTTTTGTTTAAAAAAAATAAAAATTGGAGGGTCTAGGAGGAAGGTTGGGTTTGTAAACCAATTTGGGGGTGGAAATCTTCACTATTCATCATCTTCCTCTTTCATTCCCATAGCTCTCCCTCTCCTCTTCAATTTCATGGCCAAATCTCATCTAAATCATTATTTATTGGTGGAAATCAAAGCCTCATATGGAGCCTATGCAAGAGGAAACTTGTTATTGTATAGTTTTGGTGTGGAATGCCTTGGATAATGTTTTTTAGCTTATGAGCTCTAGGTAACATTTTGAACCTCTTGTTCTTTGATTGTTGTTGGTTTATCAAACTTCCATGAGCTTGGGTCTAGCTTAATTGAGTTTTTTTTTTAGTTCCTAGTATGTTGATTGTGTTTGGAACCATAAGAACCTTAGTGGAACTCTTTTTTCTTGAGGTTAAAGCTTGATTCTTGCTTATTCTTCTCAATTAATGTAAGGGATTTAGTTTACACATTTAAATAATGCATGTTTTATTTACTTGATTGTTAATTTCAAGTAGTTTGTGAGATGTGCATTGTTATGGTGAGATTTGTGTTGTGATGGATTAATGGTAATCTAGCTCTTGGGCAATGTAATTAAGTCCTTGATGCTTTGTTAGTTTGGCATGGTTATGGCCTATTGTAGTAGTTTTAAAGATCTAGAGCTTGGCAAGGCTTGGTATGAAGGTTTAAGTGGCTTATGATGCACCCAAACATGCTATAAAGCAAGATTAGTGGTGCAGAGCACAGGGGCTTAGCGCCGAGGCAATGCTTTAGCCCCTAAGACCCCATTTCTAGTTCGAGAGATATTGCCTATGGCTCCGTGCCACTATTTTCTGGCGCTCCGTTGCCAATACTCGATAATACAAAAATGCTATATTATTTTCACCATAACTTTTTACTTGAGTGTTCGATTGAAGCGATTCAAAAACCCACACAAAGCTAAGACAAAATGGTTGTATAACTGAAAAGTACCATACCCAAGACTTAATTCTTAGACTCATACCACTGAGAGAGCCAGCTCTACAACTTTAAACTAGATCATTCACAACAACAACAACCAAATATCAACACTGCAAAGGTAATAAGATGAGTGAGTTTATTGTAAACTCAGTAAGGAACAATCACAACTTAAAGCTTTAGCCTATGCCTCAGCATAAGGCCCCAATCCTGCTATCAATAAAACAAGCTGAACATACTAGATACCAATAATAGAATGCAAGTCAAATATCCAATCATCAATAACACACTCAGCAAAACAACATTTGTATCAGGAATAGAACAAATAACCAGCAAGATAAAATGAATGTAATGCATGCATGCATAACAATAAACACACACTCCATATAACCAATCATTCAACCATTTTGTACTCTAACAAATAGCTCACCATTTAGGCATACCACAAAGGCACACACACCATGTACATTGGTACTCACCGAGCTCAATCAGGACTAAGGATGCTAGCCAAGCATCAAGGTTCTAGAAACCCCAAGCCCTCATAACTTGCCTACAATAAGCTAACTTTAGCCATTAAGGCTTAACAGAACATAAGCTCTTCAATATTTCAGCCCTCAAGACCTAATAGAGCATAAGCTCCTCAATATTTTAACTTTCAGGGATTAACAAAGTAGATGCTCTTCAATATGCCAATTCCCCCTAACCAAGGAACTAAGATCATTCAATTAGCCTATTATCCCTTAGCCCTTATTCCTTGGAATTCTTAATCAATCTTAGCCATAGGCCTCACTTTCCATGCTCAGAATTAATCATCAATAAGTCTATCAAAGCAATGGAAAATCCAACAATTCAATTATAAATAGAATTCCAAGCAGCATAGCCCTTATTTCTTGAAATTCCTAAGCAAACAACTATTAGCCTCAATTTTCTTGCTCAAAATCAATTAGCTATTTCATGGAAATAATGAAAATTCAGCAATTAAGCCATAAATAGAATTCCAAGCAAAAAGACATGTCCCTTACCATATTTTTTGGTCAAACCTAATTCAATTGTTACTCAATGCATAACACCAGCGTGAGATTGAATAAATGTTGCTGATGATGGAAACCCAGCATAACCTGAACCTGCCCTTCAACCTACAACCATCTAACCCACCTTCTGATCAACCCATAACCTTCCTGAAACAAAAAGAAAAAATGGTTTCCTAACAATTTTAGCCAAGCTTAAACAATAAAAGATCATGACCCATATAGCCAAGACATACAACCATGTTTTAAGGATAAACCTTCCTAAATTCTTCATTTGATTTCTCATCCAAAGTTTACTTGTTGGATATCATCATAGCAAAACAAATCTGATTGAGTTTTGATGGGCTGAGCAAAGCACTTGATCTAATTTTAGAGTATGTGGGAGATAAATTTCACGTTTCATCCTTTACTTTCTTAATTCCATCCAATTTGGTCCCCGATCTTTTTTATTCTTGTTCAATGAACTCCCCCAGCTTAACTTGCCTTTTTTTTTCCTAAATTTTAATCAATTTAGCCTCAATTACCTTTTACCTAGCATTTGAGTCTTTATTTCTCAAATCAATCCAGATTTTCCCTTCCTTTTCAATTCAGCCTTTAGGCCTAAATTCCTAGACTATTAATTCCTTTACATTACAAATAATTTACTAAACAAATACTTTGTCATCTTGACCTTCTTGATGAAACTTGTTATACAAATTAGTATTTTCAAGAACATAATCATCCCAGGGCCTATGCAAGGGGATGCTGTGACAAACTACAACTTTTATGCTTTCACCTAAACCTGAATTAGCCTAGGTTTGATTGTATTTTCATTTCAAAGTGATGGGCCTAGGGGTTCTTGAGGGGTCTTAAGGTAGAAGGTGCCTAATGATACTTTACTACCCCCTATAGCTCCTTAAAGCACGTAGTTGTTAATCAAGTTTTCTTAGGTGCAAAGAAAGCATGGAAGAGTATAATCTAGAAGGGGCTTAAAGCACTATAATAAGGCCATTAGAAAGCTTAAGAGTTAGTGCTATTAGTTGTCTAGTCAGAGCCTTGGAGCTTGGGACTCCAATAAGGAACCTTAATATACATGTTGAGTTTTTTGGAGCTTAACGAATTGAGTTTATCTATGACAAATCTTACCATAATAAGGTGAACCAATTAATAGGGGATTGTGAAGCACCATTGATGAAAGCTTAGTTCACTTGTGGCCTAGCCGAGTTATGACTCAAGGCATAAAAGCTTAGTGCATCATTGGTAAGTTAGATGGGTTTAGTACCTTAATGATCTAGGTGGGCCTATTAACTCGAGACACCAAGTAGGAGCCTATTATGCCTAGTTGTGTGGAAACTTAGTACCATAGTGGCCTCGACTAACCAAGGGCTTGAGGCACTATATAGGAGCCCAGTACACGTAGTGAGTTCTCTAAAACTCAGGTAAGGAACATCCATCATGTTTATCTGTACAACAACAAAGGGAAGAATATTTAGTAAGCTTAGTTCACTAGGATATTAGTAAGCCAAGACTTGCTAGGGGCGAGTTAGAAGCCAAAACTCGCTAAGCGTGGAGTGACATCGTACTTCGTGCAAGGGCTAGAATGGGAAGGGGTCTTAAATGTTAGCCCTCAGACTCCATTGGGCCTAGCAGTAGATTTCATGTATTATATATTTGATTTCATATTGTGTGTGTGTGTGTGTGTGTGTGTGTGTGTGTGTGTTGTGTGTCTATGTCTGTGTCTATGTCTTCAAGGTTTCTCTTTGCTGGTTTTTTTCTTTGTAGGTACCCAAATCCCTTATTGGGAATTTTCATATTCTCACTGTCTTTAATGTTGTTGTGCAAATTGTATCTATAAGAAACTGGCGACTTAGAGAATTTTTTATCTAGTGCATTTCATACATGTAACCACCTAGTGAATCATTATTAATTCTTGTTTTACTGGTTAAGTTGTTTGTGCTAACTATAATTGTCTTGCAACCTTATAAAGGCTAGTGGTATAAGGAATGACATAGTGGACCATAGATCTTAGTTGTTGTTTTTAATATACATATGTATACTAGGTAGCCTCCAATGTCTTTAATTCAAGTAGCATTTTAGTTACTTTTGGGTATGTGCATAGTCTTTTATTTATATAATGATGCATGTGCACGATTATTACTTGTTAATGCACTTATATTTTATTCTTTGATTTGTGGTTTATTTATGTTTTATAAGAGCCGTGGCAACATTTTG
The DNA here is from genome assembly GCA_005392925.1 of Aquilaria sinensis. Lineage (NCBI taxonomy): Eukaryota > Viridiplantae > Streptophyta > Magnoliopsida > Malvales > Thymelaeaceae > Aquilaria > Aquilaria sinensis. Next base: position 246,809 of record SMDT01003095.1, on the reverse strand, counting down.
ATTTGTGTTCTAAATATGAAATTCAAGTCAAAGCAATTGCATGCATAATGTATATTAAGTTAATAACTAGATATATGAAAGGTTTTAAATGGGACAAGTGAGTAACTAACCAACTGTAATTAGAGAGAAACTCCAGCTTTGTAGTTTTCCTCAAAGGACCCCACTTGGGGTTGGGTCACTACAACACCAATATTTACAACATATCCTATCCAAACTCATGCACTTATGATTCAAGGATAAGTTAGAGAGATAACAAGATAATTAAAAAAAATCATCTAAGCTTTTATAAAGGTTTTATGGATATACAGTGAAAAGCTCAAACTAATACTCATACTAGTTAACCATATTGGTTAACCTTCACAAAAAACCATCAAGTTTACACCAATGACAAATTGTAGCAGTGTGTTATGACTATTTTGTTTGATATCTAGAAGTGAAAAGAATCGTAAAACCAATAACTACATTGCTAATAAAGAACACGAATGTTACAACAACTAGCTCATTTTATCTTGTAATTGCTCCATATTTGGTTATTGCAGGTACCACCATTATTCCACAATTTTTTCCTTTACCAATTACTTAAAACCAATACAATCTCTGCAATTGTCATTGCATAAAAAAGTTAACAAAAAATGGTAGTAGGAATAACAAAGGTCTCCTGTTTGCTATTCATGGGCTATGGAGCAAGCATCAATGATGCACACTATTCATGGGATACAATGAAAAACTCAGACTATATCAATTAACCATCATGCAACTAAGAACTAAGGGCATTTGGGGACCGAAACACTAATCAAATTAGCAGGCTTGCCCCCATTAAATTGACACCGAAAGAATCTTTGTCGTAAGTTGTCTCATTCGTGGTCGAGTTGTCCTCCTTAAATCCTAATGGTTACACTAGTAAATTGGAACTTCCTCATGAAACCATGATGCTGACAATGCTGACAAAGACATTATCTCTCGATCAATTCCTCGCCCACTCAGCTCCATCAATTTTGATCTTTTCTTCTTAATTTAGGGTTTCCTCATAACAAAAATCCCTAATTTTGCAATCCCTTTTTTTATCAAATGTCCTATACATCTACTCACATGGACTTTTTTTCTCACATAATACTCACTTGATGGAATATCCATATATTCTCACGGCATATTTGTCTAACTTAATGCCCGGTGGCTTATTTGTGCTACTTTCAAAATGTTGATCATTTATAAAGCCAAAGAGAAAGATCAGTGGCCGATTTGGGCCAAAGCCAAAACATTAGTGGTTTTTGCATCATTTTTTTCTGTTTTCTTCTATTTCTTTTTGGGTAAAATGCACCGGGGGTACCTTAGCTTATTTTTTTGTCCTAATTGGGTACCCTACGTTCAAATTGTCCTGGCAAGGTGCCTTATCTCTTATTGCGTGTCCTATCTAAGTACTTTCCGTTAATTTTAGAGTTATATCTGACTAAAAATGCTAACATGACATTAATTAATATTAAAATAAATATAAAATAATAATTTTGGTCCCCAAACATTTCCAATTAATGATTTTAAACCTTTCAAACTTCCTAAACATCAATATCAAACCCAAAATTTTAAAATTTCTGCCGATTCGCCACCGCCATCTTCACGATTTCCTCCCAAACGCCGAACCTGCTCTGCTCATAGTGGCCGTCGCCACAAAATTGCCGGCACCATGAGATCTTCACTCTGCTCGCCATTTGATCGAGTTAGTGGCCATGAGTTGCCGATGATGAGGCGATGATTCAGGCTTGCAGGATCTTCAATTCTGCCGTGAGATCAGATTCGTCGCCTTGAGATCTCCGGTGAGGAGATGAATCGTCAGAAACGCTGACACCTTCTTCATGATCTCCTCCCAAACGTCGGTCCTGGTCTGCTCGCAGTGGTCGTCGCCATGAAATCGCCAGCACCCCGAGATCTCTACTCTGCTTGCCGTCCGATCGGGTTGGTGGCCATGAGTTACCGATGATGAAGCAATGATTTAGATTGGCGATGTATGGGTTGCGATGGTCTAATTGGTTGCGAAAAACGATGGCCGCTAGAGGGCAATCAAGCTTGCGGTGATGTACGGCAGAATCGGTTGGAGGGCAGTTGGCGACAGCAAAGAGGTTGGTAGGTTCTAGGTGGCGGTGGCAGAGATGAGGTTAAGGTTTGGGGGGGAGAAAGGGTGATGATCGGGTTTGATCGCCGTCCGATTGGGTTGTGGTGGCCATGAGTCCAGCAACGATGGAGTCCGGAGACAATAGAGTTTGAAGATGGTGGAGTTCGCCCAGATCTGGTTTTTGTTTGCTCATTTCGAGTTAATTGTTTGTTAATTTTGGTTAGTTTTTCATATTTTTGTGGTTAGAATGAAAAATTTTAAAATTTTGTGTTTGATATTGATATTTAAGAAGTTTGAAAGGTTTAAAATCATTAATTGGAAATGTTCGGGGACCAAAATTATTATTTTATATTTATTTTAATATTAATTAATGCCACATCAGCATTTCCCGTCAGATATAACTCTGAAATTAACGGAAAGTACTTAGATAGGACACGCAATAAGAGATAAGGTACCTTGCTAGGATAATTTGAAGGTAGGGTACCCAATTAGGACAAAAAAATAAGCTAAGGTACCCCCGGTGCATTTTACCCATTTCTTTTTCTAGAGTCCATCTTTTGTTGGCCTATGTTCACCTTGTACATAATAATTTTAGGTCAAAAATACCCCTCTGTCATTATCACCTAAAATACACACGGCGCTCGAATGCTCGATCTGAGTGGCGTCATCAACCGGCCTCGCCTTCTCATCGCTAATTCCATTTAATTTTGAAACTCGTAAAATTGCGGTTCTTGGATTGTTTCGCTACCGCCTGCACCAAAGCTCCATCCTCTCTAATCGAGTTACAGCGCCTTAACTGTGAGTGAGAATTTCCAGCCATTCATGTTTTAATATGATTTCATTCCCCTGTTCAAAGCACTGATCCATAACCCAAGTTTTCCACCGTCGCAACATCTTTTTGATAAAACCATGGTCTCACTTGTTTTCAAACAAATCTTGGAGCCTGAAAAAATTCTCGCAGAGTATTTCACATATCTGGGACTGGGACCGAGCAATGACAATTTTGAGCTTTGCTTTTACGGTAAAAATTCCAACTTGAGTCCTTTACTCCTTTCCATTTATCTTCTGTCCCACCAACATTTTCCTTTTCGAATTAGGCAGACTTTTTTTTCTGAAACATTAATATGTTAAGTACATTTTAGAAAACCATATATCCTGGTGGTGTTTAGTTTCCTCTATTCAAACTATTCAATTTGCATGTGAAAATCCTGAAAATTATGAGATGTATCAATAGGAAATTTTTAAAATGTTAATGAAAATAGTTTGGCTTCATGATGTTTGATTTTCTTTATTCACATTATTTAGTTTATATGCAAACATTTTGAAAATTGTGAGATGTGTCAACAAAAAATTTGCTAAATTTTAATGAAAATTGTATAACTTCGTGGAGTTTAGTTTGCTTAATTTATTTAGACTATTTAATTTATATGTGAACATTTTGAAAAACTATGAGATGTGTTAATAAGAAATTTACTGAATGATAATGAAAACTATATTAATTGCATGGAGTTTAGTTCTCTTGTTCAGACTATTCAACTTATATGTGAACACTTTGAGAATTATGAGATGTGTTAATAAGAAATTTGCTAAATGTTAATGAAAACCATATAACATAATGGAGTTTGCTTTCCTTTGTTCCAATTATTCAGTTTATTTGTAAATATTTTAAAAATTATGAGATGTGTTAAAAGAAATTTACTAAATATTAATAAAAACTATGTAATCTCATGAAATTTGGTTCATTTTGTTCAGGCCATACTGTTTATATGTAAAAATTTTGAAAATTATGAGACTTGTTAATAGAAAATTTACTGAATGTTAGTGAAAATTGTATAACCTCATGGAGTTTTGTTTTCTTTTGTTCCAGTTATTCAACTTATATGTAAATACTATGAAAACAATGAAATGTGTCAATATAAAATTTATTAAATATTAATGGAAAATTTATATTATTGAATTCAAAAAATAACCAAATGTTAATACCTAATTGGAACGAAATAGTTAAATAAGAGTGAATAAACCGAAATGGTTAAAACATTAGTGCTGCATATGAGTAATGAAACAATAGGTAGTAGAACCAAAGCTGGCATTCACACATCGAACAGAAACATGGGTCTCTAGTAAATGAAAAGCTAAAAAAGTTGGGAAAAAAAGATACGGAGTTTGGTGGTGTGAAGGACTTCTGCTCGGGGGAGGTGGGAGAGGTCCGAACTACGAATTTGGAGCAAGATGAGAAAACATGACAGAGGAGGAAATTGTTGGAGATTGGCATGTGGAACAGTAACTGGTAATGGCAACAACGGCCGAGTTGGCAGTGGTGGTGACAGAGCAATGGCAGCAGTTGCTACAGGGAAACTGTGATTAGGTCGGGCTCGAGCAAGATTGGAAGATTTAGAACTAAAATGGCGACTAAAGATCAAAGAGGATGGTGATGCCATGTGAAAATTTTTTGTCCCAGTCAGGGGCAATATGGGAATAAAACATCAGGTCCAACTTGACCATAAGGTCCACCGTAAAATAAGTATCTTTTCTCTGTGAAAGCCCCCATAATTTTTTCTTTCATCCATCATTTGTTTGGTTGCATTTTTTTTGTGCCGAGAAAATGAGTAGTACCACATTAACCTTAATACAAGATGATTTTCCATTGAGAAATTTAGCATAATCTGATCTTCTCGCTTTCCTTAAAAACAATTTATAAATTTACCACTGACGTATTTGCTATAAAGCGATTTTACCATCAAATTTTTTTTCATCTCAAATTTATCATCTATATTTTTCGTTTGAGTAATTTTATCACTGTCTCTTTAAAAAAAGTCAATGGCAAATTTGCGACAAAAAAATATATCAATAACAAAATCGCTCTATGACTAAAACAATGGTTGTAAAATTACTCCAATAGAAAATATGGAAGATAAATGTGAGATGAAAAAAAAAATTATGACAAAATTGATCTATGACTAATACGTTAGTGATAAATTTACAACTTTTCACTGAAGAACGAAATGCAACAGCAAGAAAGAAGAGCAAATAGGTTGCTTGAAATAGTTTGCTCTAGCCGTCCGCCAAGTCGCCAACTCATGTCATGTTTAGTGCCACACCACACATGTAGTGATATTTTATGAGCCTGAACTCGGCCCAGTTATCCAGTGGCTCTATGGGATCTAGGAGGCCCACCGACGAAGGAGCCCCTATATGCAGGATGAGTAACCCCAAGGAGTACCCTATTAGGCTATTACCGTATTACGTAGGACAACCCAATCACCATTGAAGAGGAGTTGAGTTGAGGCGTAGATCCCACGAGACCGATCATAAACAGCTCGATGGCTTGCTATATAAAAAAAGGTTCTCCCCTCTAAAGGGCCATTCCGGCAACAACGTTACCATTGCAAATTTATCTATACTACATATATTCTGATACCCAACTGATTTTAGAGTCAGGGGTCCTTCTCTCTGACATTGTTTTTGTCTCTTTGATTGGAGAGGATTTGTGTCAACTCTGGCCATTTCGCTGCCTAATCATATTTAGTTAGCACAGAGTTTGTTAAGTAGATTTTACCGGCAGCTATCTCTTTACCTCAACATAGCCAAGTTGTTGCTCCACCATGATTTGTTGAAAATCGAAAAGGTATTAAAAAAAAAAAGTCTCCTACACTTTTCTGATTGCTAGGTCATTAGGTTAAGTGGATAATCTTGAGACAAGAGTGTTTTGCCTAGGAACTAGTATTTCATTTGTCAAGCAGTTTCAATTCAACTCTCAGGCTAGCATCTTTACTTTACAATAATAAATGGACACACATGCACTTCATGGTTGCAATTAAAAAATTAATTAGCTGACTGCACATCGGAAAAAAAAAACATGCCATTTACTTCAAATATAAATTCTATACACTTTAATATATATAATACAAGAAGCTGGTGAATCTGGAGACTCTCACTTAATAATTCCAAAACTTGACTACATTTTATTGATGTGATGTTCTTATTGTTGGTATCAAAATCATCATCATATGATAGAAACAATTGCCGTTCAAACACTAATTTATATTTTGAATTTTTTTTATTTAAGTATTCAGTGAAATGTTGCGGATGGTTTACATCCTTTAATCTTGTATGATTTTAAATAGGGTTATTTACAAATACCCCTAAATTTTAATTGATATTACAGTTATCAACTACGATTTTAAAATATACACTTTGCCCTGCTTTTTTTTTTTTACACTATATGTAAAAAAAATATGAAATCTTAATAATTACTCTCTCTGTCTTAGGTTTTTTGCTCTATTTTTTATTTTTTGTTGTCCAAAATTCTTTATACTATTTCATTTTTTAGAAAATTTTACCAAACAAGTTTATCAATATACCCCTTTTTCCAATCTCACTTTTGAAAAATCAAATCGTGGCTATTCTGCTCTCTTTTCTCTACTTCTCCAATCTTCGATCTTTGCTTTTGTTCTTGTTGGCAATTTGGGTTTGTGAGGCTTGGAGCTCAAGGCGTTGTGGTTTATCGAGGCTCATCTAGGTTCATCATTAAGGTCAGAGAGACAATCCAAGAATGAAGCGAGGTCAAGATCAATGCATGATCGAAGGAAATCAACAAAGTAGTTCGCAAAAGGATTCATAAGAAGAAGAATTGAGTTGTGGCTGGAAGGGTGGGCATGCTATAGAACTTAGTTCTAACCATCACCACCACGTTGTTAATCGAAGCAGACTTAGAGACCGACAGAGTGACTAAGAAATTGGGGACATTAGAGGTGACTTATCGAGCCTAAGGGCTTAGTGGAAGGAAGCAACCTAGAAGAGGACCAAAATGGCAAATTTCAACCAAAGGAAAGCGAACTATCAAAAGAATCAATATAGTTAATAACCGGTTTGACGAGTGGGCAAAAAAGCTAATCCGATTGAATGGTATGGCAGGTGGGAGAGAGAAAGGGTAGTAGATAGGGGTAAAAATGGAAGAATATATATTATTTTATCATTTCTTAATCTTTGTGTAATATACAAATGGAGCAGAAAATTCAGGCGAAATGGGTATCAATTTGTTCTTTATGTAAATGCATAATATTATTTTTAGAATACTAAATAATTATAAAATATTAACATGTTGGAATTATTGAAAGATACTTAATATACAATTTAAATACTACATTAAGATTTCATAAGCTTTTTTAGACTGTGTAAAAATAAAAGAAAAGGCATGCATGTTCAAATCTCATGAATATATCTACAATATATTATACTATATTCTAAATATGAAAGGGGTTTTACTGTTCATCAACAGTACCCCTTTCGTAGCTTTTTTTTTTTTTTGGCTTTTCTCTGTTTTATGGTAAAATCTCTATTTTAATCTTTTAGTATTTCAGGTCTGCCAGAATGATCCCCAACTTTCACCATTTGTTATGAGATATGGTGAAGACTGTTTTTTTGACAGTGGTAAGATCGCCATAATAACACTTGGGGACCACTACTTTTCAAGATCAACAATACAAGGACTGAGAGTATATTTGTCGAATTTATGTCAGGAACTGAGAGTACATTTGTCCAATTTCTACTTCAAAGGTTGAATGGCCAAATCCCCATTTTGGTCCTTAATATAACAATTCTGCCGTAATAGTCCCCAACTTTTTCAATCTATTGGAAACTTTTAGAGAAAAATAAAATATTGTTTGTTTGAATTTAAAATGATAGATTCTTAAATGAAAATGAGACACATGCCTTCATTAACCATATTAAATACCAAAATCTCTTTCTTGTGATTTTATTCAAATGTTTAGTTAGATAAGTTAGATTCAAAGTTTTGATAAATTGAAACATCTGCACAATTTATATAATGCACAGACACTTTACATGAGTGTGATTCTGAGTTTTAATTAGTTAAAATAGTGCACAATTTGTATTATGTATAGGTGCTTGATTCTTAAAATGTTCCATTTTACCACTGATTCATTAATATGTAAAATTTCAGAAAAACTTATTGCATGTATATTGTGTAATGTTATCCTATATTATTAATGCTAGAATCATTTTTTAACTTTATTAAGAAAATTATTAAACCTTTAATACCTAAATTTTTCTATTTTTTGGCTTGTTCTAAACTTTTTTTTTGTTATCTTCCTTTATTATTGTTTTCGAAAATGAAACCTTAATCATTATAGTTTACCAACTTTTGACAATGGTTATGGTTTATTCAACTTTAGTCAATTTTTTATCCTTATTAAGTTAATAATTAAACTATTAATTGATTGACATAAATTAAATACATTCATGTTTCGGTCATTTTTTTATTATTGATGATTAAGTTTTGTAGCACCAATGATATACTTTAAGATATATGGTTTACTAAAATAATTTAGCCCATTATTGTTGAAATTAAAAGTCAATTTTTCTAGATAAATTTTTCATTGATATTGAAAATTGGATTTTGAGTTAATAAGGCATGAAAAAAATTAGTAAATTATTTTTGATAACATAAGAAATATGTATCATTTCAAAACACATACGATGTTTTATTTCACAGTATTATATTTCAATCATAATTAATCATTTTGATGATAAGAATATAATATAAATAGAGTAAAAGTAAAAAATTGAAAAAAAAAAAAGCAAAATTTCAATCGATTAATATGAATCTATCAGTGAGAAATTTTTAATTTCTTCTTATTAAAAATTATTTTCATGCTAAATTTATTGAAAAAAAATACCAACTACAAAGTGTGGTCATCAAAACTTCACTATATTCTAAAATAGGATGTGTTTTTTATTGTTCATCTACAATGAAAATTGTATGAACATTATGTTTTTTTTTTTTGCTTTTGTGTTTTACTCCTTTTTTTATGTGATTCATTTTCTTTTAAACTTGATCATTTTTTCACATAGAAATTACTTTCTTGAGGGCCTGTAATGTTATTTTTAACAATTTCAACCTTTTTTATGTTTCTTTTTTATCAAAAATATTTTTAGTACATGAATTTATGCATTTTCCCATTGTAGTCCTTAATTTCTGTTCGTCGGTCATTTTAATCCCAAAACTTAATAACTAGGGTTTTTCTATTTTTTCTTTTAGCCACTAATTTTTTTGTTCTTTTTTATGTATTGTCTGCTAAAGAAAAATATTGGAAACCATTTTTTGTTTCTTTTCTTTTTCTAATCAACCATAATAACTTCGTTCAACCTTTTTTGTTGCTTTTTATTATTATTATTATTTTAAAATAAAACTTTAATCACTATATAAGAGTTGTCTATTTTTTTATATGGTTTGAGCTAATTTTTTTTAGTTAATGTTTTTATTTTTTTTCTTTATTAAGTTGATGATTAAGTCTTTAATTCCTTAAATTTTTATATTTGTTCTCTTGGTCTGAAGACAATTTTTTTTCTATTTTTTGTATCAATAATTAAACCTCATTTTTTGGCACTGAAATCTCACTTTTTGTTTTATTTTATCAACTTTTTTATATTATTTCTCTATTCTAAAAGAAAATTTTAATCACTGAAATTTATTCTTTGATACTTATAATCTTTTTGTTAGTTTTTTTTACCCCAAAACTTTACATTGACTTTTTTTTAATCTCAATTCTTACTTTTTTTCTTATTTTTATGATACTTTTTTCTTTTGTTAATAATTATTACTATTTATATTTATATTTAATGTTAATACGAATTGAACCGTCGCAACACCCGGATACCATAAAACTTGTGAAAGCTAAAGATAACTCTAATTGAACTTTTTAAATATTTATAAAAAAAATCGACTGCTTTATAGACAGATTCTCTCGGGATAAGATTTTTAAAAGTTTCGATAGTATTATTTATTCATTAAAATTATGTTTTGTTAATTCCTTTTTGAAACCGGCGACCAGTCGCCGCGCGGTTCCTGGCGGGGGCAGTGTCAAACAGTAGCCCTTGGAAGCCCCGAAGGGGCAGTTTTGCCACGACATCCGCTTTATCTTCCCACGTGAGCTCCATGTCATCTAATCATACAGACCAGACACGGGTTATTCCACGGTGGATGCTGATCCTCTGCGTCTGTCGTCCAAGTCAACCGTGTCCACCGCCCTTCTGCTCCCGACACGTGACCTTCCAGTGTGGAATCTCCGCTTCCCATGTGTTTTTTTATACAAGTGCCCCATATTTTAATTATACGCTAATCTTTCACTTGATCGATGCCCACCGAGACATGAGAGCGTGCGCCGTGGCGTACGTCCGCCAATAACGTAGTTATAACACTGTTAGTTTATGTGTCCACTTCTAAGTTCAAGGTGTCTATTCTAAAATGTCTAATATTGGGTTGGTGATGTCTGTTTCAGATGTTTGAGTGTCTTCTTCCTACATTTAAGTGTCTACAAGTCATTTTTTAAGTGGCGCAAATAAGATAGTATGATTATTCAAAATTTACATATAATTGAGAAATAGTCAAGTTAATTTTACGGATATATAAGTTGAAGAATCATGTAGAATTTTTATAGTCTTATTTTTTTGGAATCAAAATCAGTTAACGTTTATTATATCATGTTTAAGGTGAAATAATTCACAATCTGTAATAGTTGAATATCTACGTATGGTAAGAGAATGTCTTGTATGATTTGAGTTTATGTTCCAGGTTTGTACGGTGTATATGTGTACTATTGTCGTATCAAATGTCAAATTACGGTGGTTAAATGTCTAACATGATAAATTGAGTGTCTAAACCTGGTAAGGGAGTATTTTATCTACATATTTGTGTCTTGTCTACATGTATATGAATTTGGATACATCTTAAATAGAGTTAGATACCATGTAAATGTAATTAGATATTTTATACATATAATTAGACATCTCATACATAGAAATTAGCATTGAATTACTAATTTTTATAATAAGTACAAAGGTATCTAACTTCATTTTTTCTATGTTTGTGGTGTTCAGGTGTTTGATTTTGGTGATTGGATGCTTAATATAATAGGTTGAGTATCTAAATCTAGTAAGATAATGTCTTGTTTACCTATTTGAGTATTGATGTTCAAGTGTTCAATTCTAGTTTCCAATTGTCTGATTATAGTAGTTGAATCTCTGGTGTTATAAGTTAAGTATCTAATCTACTTGATTATGGTATCCAGGTGTTCGATTGTGGCAGTCAAATATCTAGCATAATAGGTTGTGTATCTAATATGATAGTTTGAATGTCTATATCTGGTTAGGTAATGTTCAAAACTAAATCTAGTAGTTGCTCAATTTTAGAGACAATTTGTATAAAAACCTATAGCAATACTAGTGTCTACTATTAATATGGAATTGTCTAAATTTTATATTAAATTGTTAGTTGTCAAAACTAAATCAATAACACATTCTCCATCCCCAAAAAATTATATGTAAAAATTCAAACCAAACATATTCCAAAAAAAGTAAGACACTTTTTTTATGCTTTTATGCAAATTATTTTTAAATTTTTAAAATTTATTTCTTCTTCGTATTCTGGTAGATGAGAATTGTTTCATGTTAAAAATAAAATAAAAGTAATTGATTTAGATTTCTTAAAAATATAAAAAAAATTAATGTTTACATAAAAATACCCTATAAAGATATCATGATTATTTTCTAATTAAATGTATTTTTCAAATAAAAAAACTGATTTGAAAACAAATTAAAAAGTAACGGAGTTATGCGTTCCGTCCCTAGCGGACGTACACCAGGGCGGACGCGAGAACTCCCCATGCCCACCCCTCCCAAAGAAGATAATTCAAATTTTAAAGTGTTGCCAATCTGTTGCCATTTTCTCACATAATTAATTCAAGGTTGACAGCTAATTGTTTTTTTATATACCATTTACATGTTTACACTACAGATAGTTTAGATTCATTAGCTTTTCCTTTATAGTCGGTCACTCAACTTATGGCCTACCATCCTTAGGGCTAAGGTCCGGTCCTCACCCCAAAAATTTTATAAAATCTTATGATATTTCATATTTTTTTTGTTCTATATTCTTTATAACATATTTTTCATTGTCCAAAATTCTTTATAATATTTTCTTATTTAGTAAATTTTTTATACCCATTTATCATAATGTCCCTATCTCAACACCATTTTATCTTTGACCAGAGTTTCTTTCTTCTTCTATTTCTTAAAGTCCTCTCATTACTTCTCTCGTAATCTTTTCTTCCCTCCAAATCTCTCTACCACTGATTGGGGATCTTCAATCTAGCCGACACTCTCACCAAGGATCCTCGATCTCATTTCTGTGATCAGGTTGATCGAAACCAATTTTAGCTTCTGTATTTTTTTGCAGATCTGCTCTAACAATAAAATCAAATTGTTAAGGCAGGGTTATGACAGAGGAGTGAATAGGCAAAGCAAAGGGAGTCTGACTGTATCTAAAATTATCAAAATAAAATATGCTTAGTAAGATTATATGTTGGTTGAAAAACAAACACACATATTCATTACACCAGTGTAAGAGTTAGTACGTTTAAAAGAATCAAATGGATTCAAAAATAATATTATAACAGCCATTGAATTTAAGATGTCTAACATGGACATTTTCATTATTAAGTTCCGACAACTCTTTAAAATTTTATAGGATAAATTAGGAATTGAAATCAAGTGGGAAGTTTTTGTCTATGATTTGCCTAATTTGAATATTTAATTTGACGGCTATATTAATATTTATAACATAAAAACAGCCTAAAGACTCATTTACTCCTAAATTTTACCAACTCAGTCTTTTTTTCTCCTGGACTTTGCTCAGGTTCACATGTCTTTCAAACTTTGAAAATTAATATTTCTTACCCTCTCAAACCACTTAACTGGCAGGTATAAGTTATATGAGGATTAAAATGAAGATAAAATGGAAGATGAAGAGCTAGCTAACTGTTTGGCTCAAACTTTTATATTAATTTGATTATCTACTTTAATCATTTCAATTCCGGCGATTTAGAAACCACTAACTCTATATAATATCCACGATCTAACTAGCATCCTACACCAAAATATGATTCATTAATTCTAGTAACCAACTCATTTATAAAAAAAAATGCTAGTTAGTTCTTCATCTTCTGTTTTTTTTTTTTCAGTCTTCGTATAACCTATACAACCATTTAAGTGGATCAAGGGGGTAAATGGTATCAAATTCTAAAGTTTGAAAGGCAAGTAAAACCGAGTCAAAATTCAACATGTAAAAGGCACAAGTTTGTAAAGTTCAAGAGACAAAATGGGTTTTAGGTCTAAAAAAACTATCAATAACTATAATAGTTCAAAATGATGTATATGAAATGGGTCAATGGATGATCATGAAGATCCATGGCTTAGGGCAATGACACCTCCATTGCACCTGGGAAGGGTGCCATTCTATGGTCTTTGCAAGCAGAAAAGCCAACGTTAGAAGGTAGACAAATTCCTACTCGAAGCATGATCCATTCAGGTAGTCTTCACCGTTTCGACTATTAAAGAAAATTGTCTGCTTAGTTGATACAGATCTTCATTGTCATGCCAATGTACTTACGATGCCATTTCGAATTCATAGTGACAAAGAGGGAGAGAAAGCAACAAAAATAGATAGTTAATTATGAAAATGTTGCTGGAATTTTTTTACGTTGATGAAAATTTTATTTGTTTTATTTTCCATGTATCTAAAATTAGAACACTTATTTTTTTAGTCAAAAAGTAAAAAATTTAATTAAAATAGACTTTATAGTTTTGAAATATATTTTCAAAAGCCTTCATAGCAAGACTCTCGTTCTTACAAATTTTTCCGTAATTTTACTTCATGTTTCCACACACAGAAAATAAATACAGTCTACTCAACATGTTTTCTTTACAAACTGAGAACAGAAATAGAATATATTGTTTTTTTGGTAAAAATAGAGATAAAAATAGAAAATGTTATCAAGCCACAGATTAAGTAAAAGGAAATAGAAAATCAGGGAAGTAAACGGCCAGGAGAAAACAAAAAAGAAGGCCACCAATTGACTGATGCTCCAAGCAGTGAGGAGGCATAAACACTGGTCGCCAAAAATAAAATGAAATTCTGGTTCCTTCCTTCCACGCAAGCGCTTCACTGGGGTGGGGACAATATGATGGAGGGCGAATTAGACCACAATAGTCTTGTCTTTGAGCTTATCCGAACTGGCCCACGTAAATCAAGTAAATCTTCCAGGACATGCCACCAAACCGGCAAACCCTATCTTTTGATTATTTGTTTATTGCGATCAGACTTGTGCGTCCAGAGCAATGTATCTGGGCCGGAACACGTTTTATTACTTATATATTTTTTTTTTGTCTTTATTAATCAATTTTTTTTAGTTGGCTAAGCTAAGTGGTAAAGTGCCTCGCTAAAGCTGGTGGGGGTCTTTGTTTTCGTTTTCCTGTTTCCTCTTTTTTTTTTCTTTTGTTTTTGGTTTCTTCTATTTTGGTCCACTTTTTTTTTTCGTTTCATTTCGTCTATTTTCTTTTTTTCCGTTTCATTTCCCTCTTTTTTATTTTTCCTTCCTTTGCCTTTTTTCTTTTGTTTTTTCAATTCATTTTTGCATCTTTCTTTCCTTTTTTTCCTTTTTTCTTCTTTGTTTCTTTTTTTTGGTATTATTCCTAGTTTTTTATTTTCTTTTATCATATTTTATCTTGTTTTTTATAAGTTTTACCCATTCTTTTAGAAGTTCTAAAGGACAAACAAGAATTGATAAAAAAAAATAACTATTTAATCTAAAGAACAAGTATGAATTGATAAAAAAAAATTGCAGATAAAAGAATAAATAACTACTAGCAAAAGAAAAAATAACTAGTTTATCTAAAAAATAAGCAGAAATTGATAAATAAATAAATAATTATTGATAAAAAATAAATAATTATTAATAAAAGAACAGACAGGTAATTTATCTAAAGAATAAGTATAAATAGATAAAGGAATAATCAACTACTGATAAAAGATAAATAAATTTTAATAAAAGAACAAACAATTAGTGTACCTTAAGAAAAAGTAAGAATTGATAAAAAAATAAACAATATTCGTAAAAGAATAAACAACTATTGATAAAAAAATAAATGACTACTAATAAAAGAACAAACAACTAGTTTATCCAAAAAACAAGCAATAATTGATAAAAGAAAAAATAATTACTAATAAAATAATAGACAACTAGTTTATCTAAAGAACAAATATAAATTTATAAAAAAACAAATAATTACTGATAAAAAACAACTAACTACAATAAAAGAGCATACAATTAGTTTATCCAAATAACAAATAGAAATTAGTGAAAGAACAAACAACTGTATGTAAAAGAATAAAAACTACTAATGAAAGAACAAACAACAATTAATAAAAGAACAAATAGGAACTCATAAAAAGAACATATAAGGTCTCAAAATTTTAGTATTGGGTGCTTAATTTCTTCTTTTTTAGAATTTCTTGTGTTAAATTTCAAATTTCTTTTTAGGACATATAAGAGGAAAGAACAATCTAGAGCAAAAACTAAAATCAGAAAAAAAATTCTAAATCAAAGCAAACAATGAAATTACATAGAAAAACATAAATAAAAACAAATAACAAAAATCAAAGTAAAATTGAAATCAAAGTGAACAACTAAAATCATATCAAACTAACAAAACAAGAGAATGAATAATTAAATGTAAACAATAGGAAAAAAAATAGTGTTAGCAAAGGAGAGAGATTTTTTTGTTGAAAAGTGCCAAATGGGGTTGCTACCTGACAAAAAAAAAAATAGAACAAGCTAAAAGAAAAAGGCACAAAGGCAAAAGTTAGAAAAGAAAAACTAGTAGGATTTTTGAGGACCAGCGATCTGATTGATTGATTTGTAAAATTTTGGATCAAATTGTAAATTTTTATATTATGGGTTGATGGCTTATGACATAAGTTAGACTTACATAAGACTTACTCTTGTTTATTTTATTTTTATATTTTATTTGGAAATATTGTTTAGGATTAGACTAGAGTTAGATATTGCAATAATTTAGTAATGGATAGCCGCTTCAAATTTCTAATATTAAACGATTTTTTTTCCCAAAATATTTAATTTTAAACATTAATACCATTCCTATAGGAAACCTGAATAGTGTACGGGTTTTTAATGAATTTCGCTTTTTAAGTAACATAATTTAATACTAGAACATTTTTTACTGGAATTTTCCGTTTACGGTTTTTTTCCAAATTTTTGCATATGGAGCATCTTCCGCTCAATTAACAAAAATAAAATTTTTAAAGTATAGTTGGGTGAATTTTCACTTCATCCCATTACCGTAATGCCACCACACAATTACTTCCCCCTATTTAAAAAAAATGAGGTTTATGATGCTCGCGTATTGTAGCAGTTCAATCCTTGTTAATATTAAATATAAATATAAACAATGGTGATCATTGGAAAAAAAATTCATAAAAGAAAAAAAATTCAAAAACCAGATAAAATGTCAAGGTAAAGTTTTAGGACTAAAAGGGTAAAAAAAAATTCTAAGTATAAAAAGATAAACCATGGCGACTAAAATTTTATTTTAGAAGAGAGAAATAATATGAAAAAATTAATAATATAAAACAAAAAGTGTAATTTTACTAAGAAAAAATGAGGTTTAATGATTAATAAATAAAAAAAAAAACGGCCTTCATGCCAAGAGAGAAAATACAAAGATTTCTGGAATTAAAAGTTTTAGCTATTAATTGAATAAATAAAAAAATAAATAAATGAAAAAATTAATGAAAATGAATTAGCTCAAACCATACAAAAAAGTAGATAACTCATAGTAATTTAAGTTGTGTTTTAAAAGACAATAATAAAAAAATAACAAAAAAAAAAGATTAAATGAAATCATTAGGATTGATTGAAAAAATAAAGGAAACAAGCCATGGTTATTAACATTTTGCTTTAGAAGACAATAACTAAAAAAGAAATATAGACAAAAAGAATAAATGGAGAGGTTTGGTAACCCACATATCGTAGTAGATATTTTTTTTAGTAAATTTTAATAATAAATAAATAAATATTTCTCATCAATAAATTCATGATGATCAATTAAAATTTCTAGTTATTTCAAATTTGAGTTTGGTTCCCTTCATGATCATTAAAATGATTAGTTATAATTGAAACATAACATTGTGAAGCAAAACATGATATATTCTTTGAAACAATGCATATTTTTTCTTGTTAATTAAAAAACAAGTCACTAAAAATCTTCATCTCTTATTAACTCAATCCTCTAATTTTTAATTTTGATGAAAACTTATCTAGAAAAATTTACTTTTAATTATAACAATTATGGGTCAAATTATTTTATTAAACTATAGAGCAAAAATTTCCAAGAGCATTTAGAACATTTCATTTCTAAGCAGAAAAGTTGTTTTCGAGTAGTGTTCGATCAATTACATATTAATCAATATTCAATTAATTGGTCTAAAGTTATTGATAAAAAAGATTTGTCTAGGTCACTTCATCTCTTTTTGTTCAAGTTGTTTCTCTTTTTGCCTAACTCAATTCCCTTTTTTCTTTGTGAGTTTTGGGAATATCCCCTTTCATAGGTATGAGATGAAGTAAATAATTGATACTAAAAAAATGTAATTCATTAATAATGATAAAAAACTACCGAAATACAAAACTATATTTAATATATGTTAATCAATTGATAGTGTAATCATTAACTTAATAAAGATAAAAAGAAAAGAAAGTAAAAAAAATTGACTAAAACTGGATCAATCAGAACCAGGCTAAAAGTAGGCAAATTATAATGATTAAAGTTTCATTTTAGAAAACAACAATAAAGAAAATCAATAAAAAAATTTACGATCAAGACAAAAAAAAAAGTAAAACTTTAGGTATTAAAAATTTAACAATTGGCTTAATAAAGATAAAAAATGGTTTAACTAAAAAATAAACAAATTATGGTCACCAATGACTTACTTTAGAAGATAGTGCATAAAACAACAACAACAAAAACTTGGGGACCAAAAAAGCATACAGAATATCTAATTAAATAATTATAAAATTCAAAAACCAATATATAACACAGAAGTAAGTCAAAGCCTAAAATGAAAAAATTAGAAATTTAGAGACTGAAACCACGTTTTAACCAAAACAAATATGAAACAGACTAAAATCAGTAAAATTACAAGATAAGGCCTTAGAAAGATGAGTGTTTTGCGAAAAAATAATCAAACTTAAAAAAAAAAAAAAAGGAAATCGCATAAAAAAAGTCAGAAAAAAATATACAAAAGCAAAAAAAAAAAAATGCATGGGCTATTCATCTACAATAATTACTATTGATGAACAGTGAAACTTTCTCCTTTTTTAGAATATTGTATAATATTCCCTTATTCTCATATCATTTCAAATATTAGAGTTGAATGTTAAGAAATAAGGAAAAGTTTGCTCTTCTTTTCACTTTTACCGTTCCCCTTTTACTTCAAAATTAAGAAATATGGGGAATGCAAATATTGAAATAATAGTTTTAGAGGTAGTATCAACTTACCAAATGTATTCAAATATTTGAAACAACCAAAAGTAGTAAGGTAATGTTTAGATGTGAAAGATTTGTTCATTTTTCTTTTTGAAACTTTTTTCGATAAAAATTTGAATATATAACATGTTTTAAGGAAAATATTGTTTTCAAAAACTCATGTTATAAAATAGAAAATATTATTTTAAATATTTTTCATTTTAATACATAAGTTTTCCATAGTTTAAAAATCAAGGTTTTCTACACCCCTATAATATGATATGAATTTAAATTTTTATTGAAATTTTTTTTCATAGTCAAACATCAGATAAATGTTGCAATGAATGTGATGAGGTAAAAGAGGATGTTATCGTTGATTACATAGGTAATGTCCTTTCTCAATCAAATGCAATACACAACTCCTAGAGCTTATGGACTATTCTTGCACCGATGCTCAAAATTTGAGCGAAGTAATGTAGAAATTTATTAATCAACTAGTTTTTATAATTGGCATTGCCACAAGATTCTAAGTTATATTGAATTTCATATATATATATATATGTTTAAGTAGTTTATATACACGACATTACATCATAATTTAACTTTTTTTTTTGTTTAGAGATTGCCTATTGAATTGGAGATTTGAGGATATTTTTTAGGGTTGTGGTGTAAAAAAATGCGGTTTCAGAAATACTTGTTTTAATTGGGGATTTTGTTAACTAAATAGTTTAATTTGAAAAGGGAAAAGCATTCAATTTTGCAATTATAGTCCTTGGCCTTTTTGTTGAATGCCAAGAGATATGGGTTGTCTCATTCCCTACTCAAGTTCAAGATGTGTTATCCTTCTCCCCTTGAGCTCTATAATTACATAATTGGAATAAATTATTTTTTTTATTCAAATTGACCAATCTTTGATATGGATGATTTTGATAGTATATTTTGATTAAAGTATTTTAATTGCATTACATGCCTCTTGTTTGCTTCAAAATCATTCTCTATCAAATTATTCTTACACCATTTGTTGTTTGTTTATTGAACTTGAACATATCAATCATTCTTCATGATAGACAAACAAACATGATATTCACATTAGTTTCAGTATGTGTTTACAATAAAATATAGGGAAAAAATTATTTATCTATGTGTGCATTGATACTCCTAGTAAGCAAAATCAGTGTTTATTGTGTGTAAAGTAGTAGGCTCATGTGTTGCTCTATTGGATTGCATCTTTGTTAAGTTATTATACTTTTTGTTGTTGCATTGCTAGTTTTAAGTGAGTTGCTCTGATGTGTTGCAACTTGCTTTGCAATTTTTTACATCAATAAGTTGTTTAAAAAGGGAAAAAAAGACCAAGTCTTAACAAAACTTAATAAATCTCAAAGGAAAACAACGACAAAAACCAAGAACTTCTTGATCATGAGAAATTAACTAATGACCGAAATACCAACTTGAATCATCATGATATATCCGATCTATACATGACATCTATGATACATGTTTTTGACAACTACTTAGTCTTAACAATAAGTCAAAAAAGTACATGGAAATACCAAATTTATATACTTGTATCACTTGAAGTAAGAAGCAATGATATGCATTTTTAGAAGAGACTGTTAAGAACTTAGTATTATAAAGAGCTAATATAACCATAATAACGTTCTCCGTCACATGGAATGTAAAATTCTTGAATAAAGTGAGGCAACAATGAAACTAAAATCAGTATTCATATATCTTAACTTGGACCAAACTTTAAAAGCACAAAATAGGGTTAGGACGATGGTGTATTTATGTCAAACTAAGGTAAGAACTCTCAACACTTGATCTTTTTCAAGCCATAAGTAAAGTATAAAAAAAGTAAGGTTCGTGCCACCATCCTTATAGTAAGCAAGCACCAAGTAACCATCATCACACATGTTCTCTCCCACAAAAATATAAATCCAACAAACAATTAAATACATAAACTTATTCCACAATCAAATGCAATTATGACCAAGAGAATTAAAAAAGAAAAATAGATCAAATAAAATAAGAACAATAACAATTAAAGGTCAATAAGCTCCGAAAGACAAAAAATTTGCTTAATACAATGCCAAAATATGATTAAAATAACAAATAAAAAAATATTATGGTTGGAAAATAGACATACATATGGTAATACAAATATATATTTGGCAAATGGAGTTTTTGTTGTATTTTAAGGGAGATGAATATGAAATAGAAAAACTATGAGTAATTTCGACTGCAAGTGTACATACAAACAAAGTAAAAGTAGTAATCATAATAATAAAGAAAAAATGGAACTATAGATGGATATAAATTACCTTTTACCCATTCTAGTAGCATAACACTTGTAAAAATTTCTAATTTTTCTTTTAAGCACAAAATAAATGAATATTTTTTAAAAAATTATTTCAGGTTTAAAAAATGATGGACCAAGCATTGGTTTGTCCATTTCTAGTAACATTCTTGAGTTACAAAATCAAACCTTCGGTTCATTTCTAACAGTAACATAAAAACCTCAGTTAGTGTAGAAGGATTTACATATTCCTATGCACACACTACATGTTACAGCCCTCATAGCGGGAAGCTCATTTAATTTATATAAATTAATAAATCCCCACCTTAATACCTCATTTTAAGTTCATTTAGCAAGGTTAAGCAAGTTAGTTAAGGTTTACTTGGTTTCGAAGAGATTATGGCATCAAAAGAGGTTTAGCAGCAAAATAGTAATTTTACATCCCAAGGTGTCGGGCAAAGTCCGGAGAGTAAAAAACATGTTTTAAAGCATAACCCTTACTTGGCACCTAAGAATTTCATTAAGTGTTGAAAGATTTGACCAAATTTTGACCAAAGGTTACTATTGTGGGAAGAGGTTCTTTTTGACAACTTCATAAAAGTTTGGGGACTTATTGGAACAAAGGGCTTTAAAACTTAGTAAAGGTGGATTTGGCAGCCACCATTCACTCTCTTCCCGTCTAAACCTAAGCTCTCTCTTGCCCACTTTATTTCTACCTCAATTTTTGCACAAATTTAAGAGTTCTTGGTGAAAATTGAAGGTTCCATGGGTGTATAAGCTTCGAGTGGCTTCTTTCAAGGAAGTTTAATACTTTTCAAGCTTGGAATCACGTTTTCTTGCTTGGTGCTTGGTTTGTACGTGAGGTACTTTCAATTCCTTGGTGTTTTCTTGTTTGTTTGGCCTTTTGATGCATGGGTTTTTGCTTATTTGTTGTTGTTTTGGTGCCATGAACCTTTGATTGCTTGGAATCTGGGAAAAACCAAGTGGAACCTTGTTCATTGGTGTTGGATTACTTGATGATTGCCTGTAGCTTGAAATTGAGGTAAGGGATTTAAGGTTCAAATGTATTTGATGTCATTCATAGCTTGTTTGATTGTTAAATTTAAATAGTTTGATGAATGACATTAGTTGGTGGGTTGTGTTCATCATGGAGGACTAAGCTTGGATTTTTTACTTGTGTGATGTTTTGATGCATTATAGGAAGGTTATGATAATGTATTTGTGGACTATGCAAGTTGTTTTACAGGTTTAACATGAGTTTGGGCGTCCCGTGTTTGCTTTGAAGCCATAGGAAGCCTCTAAAGAGGCTTTGGAGGGTGTTTTTTTAAGTTCAAGACACAAGGTGTTGGCGCTTAGGCACTATTTGGCACCGCAGCACCTAGGGTGCATTTTTTTGTCCGCAGAGCATGGTGCTCTTGGTGCCTGGGCCCCGTCTAGCGCCTAGGCCTCAGAGGCATCTCTTTTGGCGCCTAGGCCCCTAGGCCTTTTTCAGCAAATTTCAGCTTAAAAAAAGAAGGATTTGGGGGAGGGTAGGGATGGTCTTAAGGGTTGTAATGGTATGATGGCACTCCAGAACATCCAAAAACTCTTTCATGATCTAGGAGTTTTATCATAGTTTGTGAATGGTAAGTGCACCTCATGAGAAAACTAGTTAATAGGCCATAAAAAATACATCATTCAAAAAGGTGGAAGGTTTAGCACCGTCGAGGCCTTAGTTGTACTTTTAGGTTCAAGGCCTCAATG
The DNA here is from genome assembly GCA_005392925.1 of Aquilaria sinensis. Classification (NCBI taxonomy): domain Eukaryota; kingdom Viridiplantae; phylum Streptophyta; class Magnoliopsida; order Malvales; family Thymelaeaceae; genus Aquilaria; species Aquilaria sinensis. Next base: position 224,268 of record SMDT01003095.1, on the reverse strand, counting down.
AAGAAACCTTAGCACGCCTAGTGAATATCTCCAACGGTCAGCTACGGTCTTATTTTTAAAAATTGACAAAATTGCACTGCAGGTCCTTCTAATAGCCTACAACATTTTTTTAGGCCCCAAATTTACATCTCTGCCCTTCCCAACAACTATATTGTGAGGGCTTTTTCATCCAAAAAAGAAAAGGCTCTCCCCTATAAATAGGGAGGTCATTTCCACAATTTCTTCACACCAATTTAAACAATCCCTTCTCATTTTCTAATACATTCTTTCAATTTCTTTAAGCTCTCAAGCTTATTTCCTTACTATTTTTTTAATCTTTCATTAATTACTTCCAAATTTATTCATATTTTCAATTTATTCTCGTACAAATGACATTCAAGGTAAAGGGAAATGCCTCTAGCTCTTTATCCCACACCAACTTAAAGTCATTTTTTTGTTCAATTTCTCGACCAAAGAGCCATAGGGTCCACATTCAACAAACTGACGATGAGGAGCAATTTGACATGGTTCAATATGACTTGGGGCTCGACGATCAACTTTCTGATGATGATATCAAAAAGGTCAAGGCCACTATGGTGGAGAATGTTGGTGCAGAAGATGGCTCCTAACCCACTCCGATGAGCCAAATGCTTGAAGTTAAAACACAAGGGAAATCATCGAGGCTCACAACATGGGTTTAGGAGTATTTCGACCAAGTCTTTGAGAAGGAAGGTGATGGAAACGAAGCAAGGTTTGCAAAATGTAAATATTGCAAAATGAAGCTCATGCATAAGAAAAACTCCGACATGGGAACACCCAAACGGTACGTGGAACATAAACATCCAATTCTTTACCTGGATGAAGTTGCTAGTACTAGAGGACAAACACAATTGGGGAGTATTGTTAATATTTTTAAATTTAACTAGCAAAATTGTGGACAAGGCTTGGTATAATGAATGATGTTGACCGATAAACCATTTAGACAAGTTGAAAATAGACACATGAAAAGTTGAATTAAATCACAATTAAACTCGGCTTTTAAAAAGATATCTAGGAGTACTACTACGAGAGAGACATTTAAAATTTATGAAGTTGGTAAATCAAACCTATAAGTATGCATTTCTGCTATTGATCATTATGTTTCATTCATTAGTGATATGAGGACTTCACCACTAGGATAAGATTATTATCATGTTACTGCACATTTGATTGATGATAGTTGGGTCATTTAAAAGTATATCATTGCATTTAATGGATGGAGGTCGATCATACTAGTTAGAACATATTTAAAGTTATTTCTGAAACTTTTAAAGAGTTTTATTTTCATGAAAAGGCTTTTAGTATAACATTTAACCATAGATCCAACAACGAGTTCACAACTAAGACTTGATAAAATCATTGGAACCTGTTAGGGATGCGACATTTTTTTTCACGTTAGATGTGTTTGTCATATTTTTAAACTTAGCTTTCCGTAAAAGTCTTCAAGTTTTGAGTACTGAAATTACTCCTATTTGGTAGGCAATCCATTATTTAAAGTCAAAGCCCAAAGTTGCCAAAAAGTTTTAAGGCATATTGTCTTGAAAATGGCCTCAAGTTTAGCAAACGTTTTAAACTTACTTGCCCCATCCGATGGAACTTGACTTACGAGATGTTGATGAATGCAATGTTATTTGCTGCACATATAACATGTTTTATAAATGCAAAGAAAAGAAAATGATTTTGAAATAAAAGATGTAAGATAAATTGTCAAAAGTATCCATTGTGCTATTATATTTTTACGATGCCACCATTTTTTTGCTCCTGTGTATACTATCCCATATCTTACAATGTTTTAATGCATTTGGTCAATATTACATAGGTTTAAAACCAATACAAGGATAATGAGTTTTTAAAAGACACAATCAAGGCCATGAAAAATAAATGGATTTTATATTTCATTGTTATACTCCCGATCTATTTACTTGCATTTACATTAAGCCTGACTGTTAGAATTACGGGCACGCAACAACTATTTGAAGGTTGTTATAGTTTCTTAGAAATGTCGTATATTCCTGTTCATACTATAATTGCCAGTCTTGAGAAGCACTTGCAAGAGTTATTTAAGATTTATACTGACCGATATAAGAATAAAGTAAGGAATACTACTTCCTTTACAATCAAGTGTTTATCATTGTCGGCTTCATTAGCATTCAATCTGGCCGAACAACTCCTTAAACAGCCCTAGTTTGCAGCTTCCGGTCTTAATGAAGTGGATGCATACCTCAACTTGGGTTGGGAGAATAGTGAGACCAACATTTTGGAATGGTGAAAAGTTATAAGCAATAAATTTCCAATATCCTCCATCATTTCCAAGGAAGTTCTAGCTGTTTTCATCTCAACCATTGCATTAGAGTCGGCTTTTAACGCTGAAAAATGAGCAATTTCAGAGAGATGAGTAAAGTTATCACCTGATGTAGTTGAGATTTGTATTTGCAACCGTGATTGTAATCTTGTTGCATTACGAATGAGTAAAGTTCCAAGAATGAAAACCCCGACGAGATAGATGCTTAAATCTTAGGTTTGCTCATTATCTAGTTAGTTTGTATTTAATCTGATTATATTGTTAAGAACAGATCCTAAGTTGTCTTTTATATTTAATTTTTTGGAACATTTTGCCATTGACTTATGTAAGGCCCATTTCAACTTATACAAGTGTTATTTGGCTTTAAAATTAATAAAATTTACGTCGGTGGTGGTGCTTTACTATTAAAACAATTATTGTTCAATAGTTTGTTTGAAAATCAAATTTAAAAAAAATTAAATTTAAAAAAAAAAGCTGGCTTAAGGTCGGCCCAGGCCCGGATTAAGCCCTACACACATATTCTTGGGCCTTTTAGACCCAGGCCCCAGCCTGGCTAGGTCATCCCAACGAACACCTTTAGTTGTAAGAAGTGGAAATATAAAGAGAAAAAAATAGGCAGGGATACAGAGAGAGCTCCACTGGCCTCTCATTGTAAGTATAGCTTACAAATAGTTTCTATTCCTTAATTATTATTTTATTTTCGTCTTCAACTTATTCATGGTTCTGTTTTGATTATAAACTTATTAAAATTATTTTGTCTTTGTCTCTTATTATATAGAATCCATCAGCATGGTGTAATTGTCTGACATAAATTTTTAAAATTCTAATTTAAAATAGTGTAACTGTGTGACACAAATTTTTAAAATTTTAATTTAAAATAGTTGATAATGATCTTCTAGTAAATTTAAACCGTGTACTAATTTTTTATGATTAATAGACAACTAAAATTAGTATATTTTTCTTCTTGAATGAAATCAATCCAATCTTCTAATGAATTTTTTGATGATTAATAGACAACTAAAACTGATAATTTGAATTGTCTATTGATTGTTTGAAATTTTTTTACACATATTAAATTTATTGGAAGACAATTTAAAAAGCTATAATTAAATAAGTATTTTTAGTTAACAAATTCTATCCAATGGAAGAGTGAAATGAAAACATTTTTAATAGATTTATAACTAAATTGAAACATCTTTAAGATGAAAAATAAAATAAAATAGTTATTATATTATACATATATATCTAATTAGATATACTAATCCAACCCTTCTCTTTTTCTCTAAAAAAAACCTCATCACCACTGTCGTCGGCCATCATTTCTCACACACCACTTGTCGACACTTCCACATATAACATTCTTTAGTCGATTGTTGCCTTCTAATCATGAAGTTGCTACCTATCCTTAGATTGCACTGGCGTGCTTCCTAATTGATTGCGCTATAGTAGCTCCACCATCGTTCACCTCCAACTTGCACCGCCATCATTTTGTATCATCACCATTCACCTTCGAATCAGGCCAACGATGCCTCAAAATTTCGACAAACATCTAGATCTCGCATTGTCTCTCAACTCTAGATCTCGGCGTTGTCACTTACCGGATTCGGATTCGGATTGCGTTGTTTGTTGCTTCTGAAATGCCTCAGTCATCACTACCCCCAATGACATTGCTAGGCCACTCCTCCCTTGCCTCTCCCTGCCGGGTTATTAGTAGAAATAACCTGCAGAACTGTCTAAGACAATATGAAGAAGCGTCTTACACTGTGTGTAAAAGTGTCTGTAATAACATATAAAAATGTCTAAATACAGTATGTGAAAGTGTCTTGGGTAATATACATACAATTTATTATTATGAGAAATTAAAAATATCTGAAGCAATAAAAATTAGTGTCTAAAAAAATATGTAAAAGTGTCTAAATAAATTTATAAACAATTTATTATCTTAAAAAGAAAAATGTCTGAAGCAATAAACAAAAATATCTAAATAAATATGTAAAAGTATTTGACACAAAATACAAAAGTGATTACAACAATATGCAAAAAATCTGTTATATTCAAAATTAAAAGTGTCTAAACAGTTCTGGACAAATTTTTAGGCATATCTTTGTAGTCTTTTCGACAAATCTCTTAAATGGGTCCCAATTGAATTTATTCTTCCTCATCACACCCAATCTAGTCGGCCTTATAGTGCTGCTCTTGAACGGCAAACTGCGATTGGAGGAATTTCTAGCTTTTTTCCAAAAAGGTTTCTCGCTTTTTGTTTGCGATCAAAGAGATTTCTAGCGGTTTCTTTCCATGCGGTTAAGATCACGCTTCAATCTCACTCTTCCGATGCAAGAGATTTATGGCGGTTTCTTTCCATATGGTTAAGATCATGCTTCAATCTCACTCTTCCGATGCAAAAAACCTTTAGAGATTTCATTGCTGCTTTGATCTCATGCTCCGATTCCTATGGTTGTTTGGCTTTCCACGCTATTGGTGATTTTGCCATCCTAGGAGCCGTTGCCTCAAGTTGAGATGAGGTCTCAGAACATTGTTGAACATATCAAAAAGGGCTTTGCAATTAGAGAGAATCAAGAAAGCTCTGTTTGAGAATAGGACGTGTGAGGGTAAATTTGTAAAATTATCCACCATATCTAATTAGATATATGTTCATGGTAACCGTAGCAAATAAAATAGTCAATAAATTATGGATAAAAAATAATAATAATTAAAGATTATAAACTATTACACAATTTATTCTTAAAAATATCAAAATAGTATGGCAATCTAAGGTAAAGTGGCAAGAGCATTGTTTTGTTATATTTATTGCCTGGGTTCGAGACATATCAGCCTCTTTCTTTTTAAAAACTCTCTTAATATAAAAAATTATGGGTAAAAAAAAATTAAAGTAGAGTAGTTAATAAATTATTAATAAAAAGAACAATAGTTAAGGATTGTGGACTATTGGCGCAATTACCCTTACAATTATCAAAATTAATTTCTCTTTGCCAACCCCAACTTTAATTTATCTTCTTCTCGTTTCTCTACTGCGCCCTCTCTCTTGTCGTAGTTCCGTTGCCTTTCATTCTTCGATGGCAATGGAGGATAACGATAGCCGCGGGAGCCGAGGGCACGATTCTTCGGCGTCCAAGAGCCGGCAGCAGTGGCAGAAGCTGGAGGTCTACAATGAGGTGCTTCGCCGACTCAAGGAGTCCAACGTCGACGAGGCCAATCGGCCTTGCTTCGACGAAGAACTTTGGGCTCACTTTAATCGTCTTCCTGCTCGGTAACTTTGCCGCTATTGTCTTTTCGCCCACACGGCTTGTTACTTTTTATGCGTCTTCGCGGTTAAGCAGACGATTCTCCTCCTGTTTGCTTGTGTACGTCTACTGTTACTGTTGAGGTTTCACTTGATCTAGATATATCCAGAAGTGCTCAGTAGACAAACGAATTTTCTGGACGTTATTTTACTGATTTTTCAATACGTCTCGAAATTTTATTGCGCGTCCTTTTTTAAATTAAATTCAGTTACTAGATTGATGTGTCGCCTTATGGTATGATGTATTCTAAGCGGACTTGCAACTACCTGCAGCAGCTAGTACAGTGTAGAGAATTTTATGTAATTTTCTCAACATGCGGAGGTCCGATTTATATATATTCTTGGTCATGCAGTGCTTATTCCAGTTTAAGGCATTTTTTCTTCTTTTCTTCTTCAACAAGGTGTCTTCTGAGGCGCGAATAATCTTTTGATTTTCCTGAATTCGGGGGTTGCAGATACGCATTGGATGTGAATGTAGAAAGAGCAGAAGATGTCCTTATGCACAAGAGATTGCTGCATTTAGCTCATGATCCTGCCAATAGGCCTGCAATTGAAGTCCGTCTTGTGCAGGTGAGTTGATCTCATTCTTATCAGGCCTATGATTCAGTGCCAACAAAATTCGAAATGATTGTGCTCTTTAGGTTTTGGTGTTGTTACTTCTCACCCCTGGAATTCTATTGCAGATTCATACGGCTTCCCATGGGAATTCAGCTGGTTCTATTCTTTCAGATTCTACAAGTGCAGAATCCTCCCAAAGTTCTCCAAGTCAGTTAAAGAGACAGAGGTATGCCTGATGCATTTGCAAGATTTATTGATCTTAACAGGTGTTAACATTTTGCAAGATTTATTGATCTTGACAGGTGTTAACAATAGGCGTGAAACTTGTTATTTTTACTGGTTGTTGGATACTGCTTTATTTTGTCTTTTATCATTGATGATGTTAATGAATAATGATTGTTATTGAATCCATCATGTCAGCATACACCCACCACCAGCTTTTGGCTCATCACCTAATCTTGAAGCACTCTTACTTGAGGAAGATAAACATAAGGATGAAGATGCTGGTAGTTCTGTACATGCCAATACACAGTTTTTGCGGTACCTACTTTATTCGTGCACTATTCTTTTGGAAGAATCTGTTGTTTTATTTTTCTATTCTGTAGTTTAAGATCTTGCTGGTAGCATCAACACCCGTCTTCATTGAGTCCTTGCTTCCTAGTTGTTTATACCTTCCCCTTTTTTGTTCAACCAAAAAAAAGGTCAATTACTTTTCTAGTTTCCAATCTCAGTTGAGAATTTATGCTTCTTTCACCGTCATGATAAAATAGGTTTAGGAACTTACTTGCTGTGATTGAGAAAACTATGTGAAAAAGCAGGTCAAGAAGTCTCTGAAGTCTGAACATAAGATTCATCTTCCCTTCTCTTACCAAAGCCTAATCAGCTCAACAACCATTATCTGAGTGAAAAAAATTGAGTGCCCCCTCCCTAACCAATTTGAATTTCAAATATTGTTACTTGTTTCAATATAGGGGAGATATGGCTCTTCTTTCTTGCTTTTTTGTAACTATAAACTCTTTTAGTCTTCATATTTGAGGCCAGTTCTTGAGTAGCAAACTGCAATTGAATTGTTGTTTGCTTTAAATTGCGAAACTTGTAATTTTAATTTTGGTTATGAACTATCTATCAAGTACTGAAATATTTCAAGTTTATAGTTTGTCAGTTTCGCATTGAAGTTCAACTATCTGTGTCTGAAGGCTCCTGCTCTCAGAAAATGATAATGCAGTTGACTTCATCTCTAACTGTATTTGTACCTTGTGGGGCCTGTGGATAATTTGTTCATGTTTTTCTTCCCTATCTTTGTAGTTCTATTAATTTTCTGAGACTATTTTATGCTCATTGAAGAAGTATAACAATAATTCGAGGAATTGAAGGTTGAAACTTCACTTTCTGTATTGCTGCTGATGTAGGCCCATGCATGAAGTTACATTTTCTACAGAAGACAAACCAAAACTTCTTAGCCAGGTAAAAGTTTGATTTGCTCTCAGAGAAAAGAAAACCTTTATGATCCTAAATGGAAGTCGTTCCTTTCAGATTCATATTACTATTCCAAGGGCTATTGTGATTTTGCTGCTTCAACACAACGTAATTTTTGTTACGTTTGATTCCTGAATAGATTGCTGGAGAGAACCTTTAGCTTGGTTATTAAATGCCTGATTCTTTTATATTATTTAATAACTTGTGTTTACTTTCTACTACTACTTCTCTCTTCTGACCTGATAGCTTTTTGCGTGAGTTTGCAGTTAACAGCTTTTCTTTCTGAGATTGGGTTGAACATCCAGGAGGCTCATGCCTTTTCAACCACTGATGGCTATTCCTTAGATGTTTTTGTTGTTGATGGTTGGCCATATGAGGTACTACTCATTTTCATGTAGAAACCTTCTCTTGGAGCACTTATACTAAGTAGGTCTTATCAGATTGGAGTATAGTTTTCTTCTCATGTATGCGGCTTGAACTCCTTAGGAGACAGACAAACTTAGAGCAGCTTTGGAAAAGGAAGTCTTAAAATCAGAGGTAATTCAATTTTTTTCAAGATTATAATTGATTTGTTTTAGTATTTAATATTTTTTCAATTATATATACATGACTTCTTCATGTGGGGCTGATATGCATTATTACAAGCTATCATTTGTAGTTCTGCTGAAATTGCTTTATCTCTTTTTTCATTCTTATATTTAGATGATAGTGTCTCAACTTGGGATCTGTTGATATGTTTTAGGAATTTTTTTCATTCGCATATCAGTTGTAGTTCTGCTTATATGTTGTTCATTCTCCTAGGTTTTAAAGGTTATAAAATCCTTATGAACTGTTACTTGTATTTAGGATTGTAATCTTGCAAGATTTTGAATGGTTTTGATACCTGGGCTTGCAGGTTGACATTTTTTCTTTGAGATGTTTTCCCCTTTAGTTTTTGACTCAGATTGAAATAGTCATTCAAGCTTAGGTCTGTTCTAAAATGTTTCTCTTTTGTCCTTTCAGAGTTCTTTCAATAAAAAACATGGTTGCACTTGTGTTTGATGGATGTGGAAACCTTGTTTTCTGAATTTGGAAAACTTCCATAACTAGAATACTGCACTTGGTTCCTTATTTTACTAGTAAGCTTTAAGTGAAGGAATCCCATTCTATGAAACATGGTATCTCATCATATTCTTACCATTTATTTATTGAAGAAAGCTTGGAAAACTAAACTGACTGTAATATTTTTTAATTTACATTTTTCGCCTTTTCCCACGCTGTGTAATGAGAATTTTTTAATTGAGTAAATGTTCTCTTTGGATGGGTGGCTGCGCAGAAGCATTCTTGGCCAACACTATCCCCAACAAGTGGCCATGAGGAGAAGAATGTAAACCAGTCCAAAAGTTGTCATGTTGCAATACCTAATGATGGAACTGATGTCTGGGAAATTGATCCTAGACTCTTGAAGTTCGAGAAAAAAGTTGCTTCTGGATCATATGGTGATCTGTAAGTTATCTTGTGTTTTTGATTTACTGATTGTGTGTGAATTTCAGTATAAGAACTATATTTCTTTGCTACAAGAAACTATATTTCATTGCTGTGTTCTCAGGTATAAAGGTACTTACTGTAGTCAGGATGTTGCTATTAAAGTCCTCAAGCCTGAGCGCATTGATTCAGATTTGCAGAAAGAATTTGCACAGGAAGTCTACATCATGAGGTTTGTACAATTATTTGCCATTGCTGATGATTTGCATTTATTATTTGTTTCCTGTGTACATGTTACACTAAAATTTTCTCCTCTCTGGTGATGTTCTAGGTTCTTTTATGTTTCCTGTTTTGTTTTTGGGTTTTCCAATGATATGCCAATATGTTAGCATGACATTGCTGGCCCCTACAATTATTTAATACCTTGATTTGTCATTCTTCTATCCTTCCACTTTCCTTCATGACTTTCTGGATGAGTTGCATTGCTTCTGGAAGCTGGGTTCTTATTCTTCATCTTTTCTACTGAAATTGCAGAAAAGTAAGGCATAAGAACGTGGTGCAATTTATTGGTGCATGTACCAAGCCCCCTGGCTTGTGTATTGTAACAGGTTCGTTCAATAGTTTTCCCTTCCATTTTCATCAGTGGCGAGATACTGTGAATTTTAAGATTAATTTTATTTTCCACCAGCCTTGTATTAATTTCTTTCTTTTCATCCCTTTTCCTCTTGGTTCTCTTCCAGAATTTATGTCTCGTGGAAGTGTGTATGATTACTTGCACAAACAGAAAGCTACTTTTAGGCTCCCAACCCTGCTCAAGGTTGCAATCGATGTTTCAAAAGGAATGAACTATTTGCACCAAAATAATATTATTCACAGAGACTTGAAGGCAGCCAATCTTTTGATGGATGAGAATGAAGTAAGATGCTACTGTAAATTTCACTCATATTATTTCTGTCTTGTTTTCTGTTGGTGGTTCTTGGGAATTTTGTACGCAACCAGAGAAACTATTGAAATTACTTGACTTGCATACAATGCATGTAGATGGTCAAGGTTGCTGATTTTGGAGTTGCTAGAGTAAAGGCCCAGTCTGGTGTGATGACTGCTGAAACTGGGACATACAGATGGATGGCTCCTGAGGTGAGCTTGCCATACATCTTTTGAAATATATCTCTTCTGTTGTAGCCTGATTTTTCACATGGTGCTGCATGCTTGTTTTGAGTCTCAAGGATAGGCTAGTAAGTGCAGCCAGTCCTCTTCAAATCTATGAAACCAACACAGGGCTTGTAAATAATCATATTTCTGATGGGCAAGTGTTCTTCATTTTGTATGTTTATCCAAGCCTGCCTTGTATGCTAACAATAGGTTCAGCCAGGAAAATTTGTATGTTTTAATTTGGTAACAGCAATTCCTGACTTAGAAACAGTCTTTTTGAAGGCTTCAGTTATGCTTAAGAAATTGTTTTCTATGCAACTTACATATCAGGAGGTTTTTTGTTTTGTTGCTAGCTAGTATTACCCATGGATACCAATATGAAAATACGTAGTCACAGGCACAAATGAAAGGCCAAATGACTGTTTGTTTCCCTCTACGGTCTCTAGGGTTCAATACCTATACAAACATCATTAACTTAATTATTTGTCTTTTCTTGATATAGTTGATATTTCCCTACATTCATTAGTAGTCCAGAGGCTAGTTGATGAGAAGTTTATGTTTTTTTGGAGAATGTTTTTCTTTCATATGATTGGTGCTCTCATATTTGGTGTTCTCTAATTTTATTGCTTTCTTACAGCAACTCTTTTGCATTTTAAGGTAATAGAACACAAGCAGTATGATCACAAGGCTGATGTTTTCAGCTTTGGAATTGTTTTGTGGGAGCTGCTTACTGGGAAGGTACTTGGTCTAGTTTGTTATTCAGTATGTATCATAGTGCCATTAACATGGGTAAAGTTTTACATCTTTCTCCTTTCCAGCTTCCATATGAATACCTAACACCATTACAAGCTGCCGTTGGAGTGGTTCAAAAGGTAGAACATAAGTTTCTGTTACTCAAATGGCATTCGTTTCAAATCTCGTTCAGATATTTATTTCCCTGGCCCATGTAGAAAAAGGAAGAAGCAGCCCCAAAATCCATTCCATTATCTTTAACACTTTCTATGCGTCTGATATTTAAGTGATATCTTTTCCATTGGCATGCATTTTAGGGCCTTCGGCCAACAATCCCAAAGAACACCAACAGAAAGCTTGCTGAACTTCTTGAGAAATGCTGGCAACAAGATCCACAACTAAGACCTGATTTTTCTGAAATCACCGAGACACTGCAGAAAATTGCAAAAGAGGTACGTATATATATATAGTGGATGTGTTATCTCCAAACTGGATGGAGCTTTATTGAAATTGCTGACATTTTTTATACGCCTATTGAAAAGGTGGGAGATGATGGTGATGATTCGCGCAAGGAGAAACCATCGGGAGGATTTTTGTCGGTACTTAGAAGAGGCCATCATCACTAAACTTTGGTGTTGACTGTACAGTTCTAAAACTAATCCGATTAAATAAAACCATGTCTTTCTATTCTGTTTGCTTTCCCTGCCATACGCTACTGTGATTTGTAGAGATGTGAAATTTATTTGGATGATGAACACCGTGAAACTTCAGTTTCATCTCGTTACGAGGGCGACTTGCAAAAGCTGCATTGTGATTCTTGACGCGCCAGACAGCTGAAATTTTGGCTCTTGTCATGCGACTGCTGTATTTCATGAAGTGTTACAAAGTGTCTCGAGTATTTGTTTTGTTTTTTCTTTTTTGAATGTCTTCATTACGTTGTGCATCAGGTTTTCTTTTTTCCCTTGTAGGCACATCCCAAATTTTACCGTTTTCATTACAGTCAATGTTTGTTTTTTGTTTATTTATTAATTTTTGCCCGAAGAAAGAAGGCTACTTGCCCGTAAAGTTTTGTTAAGTTAAAAAGGAAGGCAAGTGGGAACAACCATTTAAGAGTTCTAGTGAGCGTTCTGCCTGAATGAAGATTTGAACCCTAAGCCTAACGTTAATGCGTTTGCAAGTGGTCGCTTGGATTAGAGTTCAAATGCTGGTTACAGTTGACGACTTGACATGAATCTCATAGTGATTGAATTTGGCTGTATTAATAATGTTAGTTGTTTATTTAGTCATTTACATAGCGTTGATTGTTTATTTGAGCAACTGGCTGATTTTATCCAAGTTAAAACATAAGTGTGTTTTTTGTAATCCACTTCCTTTTTTTATTTTATTAAAATCTTGAACACTTTTTTATGTTTCTAGTGTCTCCACCAATAGTTTCCCCTCTCCACGAACGCTTGCAAATGGCCGTCCTCTTCGTCATCACCGTCGTAGCTCACGCACTCAGACCATTCTTGGAGCGCCTGCCATCTTATATCTTCTAAATTGACCGGGTAGGGAGAATTCTATCAAACGGCTCGAAACTGTCATCTCTGGCGATCAGAGCTGCCTGGAGCCGCAAGAGATCTAGAGAAATAGACCGCCTAGATAGACCACAAGCTTGGTGGGTTCGCTGCGACCGTCGACGGAAACAATGTCAACATCACAAGCGCTGATGGGGATCCCTGTGCCAGCGTCGGCAACTTCCCTTGCCATCGCAAGTGTCTGATATAGGACATCAAAACGGTAAACAACTCGTTTCGATTTTCCTAGCTCGAGATCATTCTCTCTGTTAGTCTATTTAATGTTGATACTTTGGTTTTTTATGAAAGAATCAGAAGACACATTTTCGTCTGAAGATGTTGAGGGATTGTTGAAGCTTAAGGAATGCGAATTCCCAAATTCTGAGTTTTTGTCTTTTTTGTAGTTTTTTTGGTGAAGTTTTTTTTTTTTTTTGGGTTCAGCAAGGGGGCAGCGAAGCTGAAGACATGGATTGACGTGATTAGCAAGAAGAGACGTACAGTGAAGTTCATAAAGAGTGATATTGATGAGCTTGTTCGGAATGGGCTCCATTATGCTGCTTATAGAAGGGTAATATTTTTTGGGTTTAATTATTTTTTGTTATTCATCTTAATTAGTTTCATTTGAAGATATTTTAATTATGAGTTTACGAGAAAGAAGAATTTCTAGAGCTATGTTCTGATTGGCGAAGTCATGGGTCCTATCTGAGTTTTCACGTTTAGATTCTTCTTCTTTTTAAAATCACAAATAGACCGTGGGAAACCTTTGGTTTTTTCTGTTTTTCTCTTTTTTATGTTTCTAGCTTTGTCTGGTTGTTCCTTTTTCTTGCTTTTCACAAAAGCAATGATAAATCATGGAATTCTGTATGGTTGCTGATCCTGAGACCAATTTCAATCATGGAACGTCTCTGCCTCTTTTCCCTGAATTTTTTCTTAATTTTTTTTCTCACTTCATGTATTGAGGTCACATATACAAATTGCTTTGTTTCCCTGATGCTGCTCTTTCTATTCAAATGCTAAGTGTTGAAGAAACCCAAAGCTTCTCAGTTTTTATGGAAAATAAAAATGACTATTTTTCCAATTTGCTGTTCAGTATTTGAATGTTCATCAAGCTGACATAAAGACAGTGGTTACTGTCAAATTGCCTGCTGTGGTTAGTATTCAGGCTTATCTTCAAAGCATTCAAGATGACGTGCTTACAGTCCTAATTGCCAAGAGAACCCTCTTGTGTGCAAGAAGTTCAAAGGAGGCAATTGATAGGCGAGAAACTATCGATGAAAGAACTAAAAACATCACATTGAAGTTTGATTCTCCAGTTCCAAAATCAAAGCTTTATTGGTTCCTAAAGGAACTTTGTTCACTTCCGGAATTACTATTTCGTCTGAGGAGGGGTCCTCCATTAGGAAGTATTATAGGGCATGAAGACGAGAGGTCTGTTCTTCAAAATTTGTTCTTGAATGCATCATTTGATCTCTCACTTTGTATGGTTGTGCCCCGTTGTTTAATGCATCGTGAAGGGGTTACTTTTGAAGAGCTACCAGCTTATGGCCTTGACATACAGTCTGATACAGCAATAGTGCTTGATCATGGTACAGATGTCTTCATTTGGTTGGTAAGTTAATGGATCACTTCTACCTGATTTGGCGTGTTAAGAGTTTTTTCACATGCATCCTTGTATTTACTTTGTGCTTATTCCTTGCATATGGTTGATATAATTGAACTCAGATGTCAAATGCTTGTGGGACATCTTTATTTCAAGCTATTTCAAGCTATCACCTCCTGAATTGGGAGTTCCAAGAATGTATAAGACATAAGACTGTTAGTTACTTCTGTTTTCATATTCTTGTTTTTTGAATGACTGTACGGAGGGAGAGTAGTTGAGGTAAAGATAAAGGGGGAGTTTTTTCTTAATTTTTTGATTAGTTTCATGATTTTCTTTCTTGTTGCTTGGTTTGATCAAATTTAAGAGCTAATAAACTGTGTTACTTATCTGCTAAGCTACAATTTCAAGCTTTTGTGAGTGCAAAGAAAATACTGCAGTGAATTGTATTGAAACATGGAAGTTGTATTATTGTGTTCAATCTACTTGCTTGCAAATTACTGGGCCTAAACTGGAACCTTAATTAAATACTAAGATTGATTCTCATGTTGTTTCTCTCATTCTGAATGCTCCAGGTCCAACCTTTGGTTAGGAATCTCAATCTAAAATATCTGATCTAGATTCTTGTTTGTGAAGGTAAGTTCTAACTTTTTAAGATGTATCTATCATGAAAAATATGCGTAAGGAAGCTAGGAATGTATCACTGATTATTTCAAATATTTCTTAACCAATTATATACGTTTATCTGCAAGTTTTGATACATCTAGGTTCTGGGGTTGGCAAACAAATGGACTAATAAAAGCTAGAATATTCCCAGATTGCTACAAATGTCAGGGACCTAACTGTGTGGTCGATTTGTAGTTTTTGAGTAAAGTAGAAGCTGTAAACATGTCTTGTAGGTTGCTATAATCAAGTATGGATCTGTGCTTCGTAGTTTAGTTCTCGGGATGGTAAGACAATCCTACTAGAGGGTGTTGCAAATATTTCAGCCACAAATGTTTGTAATGCGAACTTTCTATTCAACTGCTTCCTATGAGTTTATGAATTTATGTCACAAATGTTTCACTATTAGTTTTTTGGTTGTCTCTTTCTACCATGTTTCTTTCTTATCTCACATAAGAGATCTTTCTGTTCCTTGTGAGCAATTTCATATTTTTTCTCTTCTTGTCTTTTTACAAGGTTTGCATCAACATTTGTTTTAGTTAGTTGAGGCTTAAAACAACGTTATTTGTTCTTTTGTCAGATTATGAGGGAATTTTTTGTGTTTTAGGTGCTTGATTTTATCACAGTTCATATATGTTTGTTCTGGGCTTGGGACCTTTCTTTTTTTTTTTGGTTTTTGTTTGGGATGTTAAGTCACATTCCATCTCTTTTCTTCGTTTCTTCATTTTTTTTGTCCCTTTTTCTCATTTTTTTTTTGCGTGCTTATTGCTTTGTTTCTTTTCTGAAGGTATGATTTTGTGGTGTTTCATCACTGTTAAGGGCATGTTCTGTTGGTGTTGACTTCTTTTCTACTTAAAAATTGATCGATGCTGAGTTATTGATGTTGCTTCTTTTCTTCTTTCTTCTTTCCTATGTTCTTCTAATATGTGTAGTGTTGCTCTGTGTTGTACATTCGTGTTTTGTTGTTTTTTTCGTTTGTTCTCTATATAGTTCTCATCTTCAAACATTGGTTGTTCATTGAGTGTTCCTTTTTTGCTGGTTTTATGCAATAACAATGAAGGCATTTGAGCGTAGCATAGGCTGATTTGGTGGGTTGCCTTCTTCCATCTCAGATTAAGATATCATATATCAGCTTGCCTCTTTATTATTCAGGTTTGTTTACCTCTTCTTATTTCTATCTTTTTTTTTTCTTTTTTTTTTTCCATTCAAAATTTATTCTTTTTCATATACTTTGCTGCTTTAGTAGAAATTTTTTGTTGTTTTCTATAAAAAATTCGGCAAAAGGTATTGTGTGGATATTATTAGGTTGTATACTAAAAAAGTTTATCTTATATATCAAAATTGTTTTCAGTTGATCACATTCATATATGAATTTGGAATGAACTCTCATATATAAGTCCCATACATTGTTTCTAGCGTTTTGAATGTGGTTGTCGTTATGGCCTGTAATACTGTCTTTTAATCAGAGAGCTTTAGTCATTTTCACAAGCTGGAAAAAAATCTCTTGCTTTGAAATTGTTGTGCCTCAGCTTTTGCTTTTGGTCTTGTTTAGTCCGATGAGGAGAAGTATAATTTTTTCTGTAACATTTTGTTTTCCTGCACCAGGTTAATCCTTTCCTGTATACTACCATTTCATTTTGAAAAGCGCCATGTCATTCTTTTTTATGTCAAAGCTGGTCTCAATATTAGGCTTTGTGTCAAATAATTGCTCTTTTTGATTCACAATCAATTGTGAGTTATGGTTTTGTTGTTCGTGCAAGTAGGAAAGGAGAGAAGAATTCAATGCCAAAAGAAAATGAGCTTTTTGATTTGTTCAGAATTGCTCGAATCCTACCTGAAGTACCTCTCTATACTCATCATCGCTTCACCTTTCAGTTCCTTGATCTTGGTTTCTAATGTCAAAGGCTTTGTTGGATGTTTGTTTTAATAAACCTTGGTTTTATAAATTCTTATATGATTTAATCAAGGAGACGAAATTTTTTTTTTACTAACTTGCCTATATTTACAAGTTTTGATCCCAAATCTATATATATTATGTGAGCTCTATGAATTGGAATAGTGTGGTAAAAGTTTTAGCCACAAATTCTAGCGTAGTTTGAATATTTAGACCAAAAAGAGAGGATTGACATCTATGTGGGCCAGTGTGGCCAAGGTTATTCCTTAAAAAATATTATTTATTTTGATTCCTTTGATCTAAACAGTCGTCGAATGAGGTGTTCATTTTCCAATTCTGATCTTTATATTTTTTCTGTCAATCTTATTTTGTTGCTAGATAAAGAGAGATGATAGACGACTTGGATCCACTAACTTTTGGAAAACTTTTTTCAATCAAAGGCACATTACTCGCAAAACTTTTTTGTTTCTACCGTGTTTTCTGGATTTTTATTTGTCATTTGATTTTAAGGTTTGTGCCCATCCTCTATTTTATGTCTATTTAATCTCGAATAAAGCTGAAAATGGTTGCCACCTCAACTCTAGGTTCATCCCTGTATACACAAGATTTGGTATATTGACCATGAACATCTTTTAGATCTATCAATATTGAACATGGTTTTTGTATCAATGGTCGTTCAATATAGAAATTGCTCTGATCTGTTTCCAAACCTTGTGTCTGTACGTAATTTCATTTATCAGTATGTTGATTTAAGCAAAGACTTTAACACTGATCTAAATCTTTCTCTTTTTTTTTTTCTTATTAATTTGTTGTTGCAATTTCACAAGGTTATAATTAATATAGTCTTTGAAACTTATTTGCTTTTCTGATGCAGGTAATTCTATCTATGTACATATATAATATAATACACTAGCTTCTCAAAATCAAGGCATAGTCTGACCATGAATATGTTGACTTTCAAATCACAGGTACACATTCTAGCTCTTCCTTTTTTATTCATTGTACTATGTGAAACCAATTTATGCTATCCTATCCAACAACACAATTGTGGACTATTTGTTGACCATAAATAGTCTCATAGTATGAATTAACTTCCATTATAGTTACAATAATTTTGAAATCTCTATAGCGTGCTGTATAGCATAATATGTACGACATCAACCAATAGTGGTGCATGCTGGGATGGAAGCTACATAGCTGATGTTGAGCAAATCAAACCCTTTCGTTACTTCTTTCATATAAAATATATGTTAATCAACAAACTCCCTTAACTAACAAAGTACACACTATGACATTATGGAATATGTTTGTTCTATCATTATATATTGAGGTCATCCCGCCTCGAAGCGCGGGCTTCATGCCTAGTATAATTAAGAATGGGGACTGCGTTTCAATTTCATGTTAAATTGCATCTCCATTTCATGAGTTAGATGACGGTAGGCTTCGACAACTAACGTCCTCTCTGCCTAGGGATGGCAAAATTGTTCGAGTACTTGCGTGGTGAGTTATATATGTTTCTTCTTATTTTTAATAAATTCTCTTTGCCGATAAAAAATATATATAATATTGAAGAATAGCAAAGCATGTCACTTTTACATACGCTTTTTGATAGTCAAAGTAAGAATTGATAGTCAAACCAATTTGACACATGCTCACCTTTAATAAAATATTGATTCTCTTATGAAAAATTTTACACTATGATAGTCTCAAAAGGGAGTTAAATTGTGTCCATGACCTCTAATATTTAATTATTGTACCATTTTAAACCCTAACCTCGATTTTGTACATAAAAAATCCCTAATTTCCTCTAAATATTTCATTTTGAACCTTTTATGGATGGAAAATGTTGACGTAGATGAAAAATGCCAAGTGGCATGCCAAAGTGGACGATTTGCCATGCTACTGATACAATAAATAATAGGAGAAAATGTTAATTTTAATGCTTGAAAACTTTTCCTCCAACAAATCCTCCTCAAAACATTTAATTTTAACAAAAAACTCCCCCTCCCCTCCCCCTTCTAGCAAACCATTACCTTTGTCTACCTCCTGTCCTTCGGCTGCCTCCCTCTCCTCCATTTGGCTCCCTCTTCTCCCGTCACTTGCCTATTCTTCAGCTTGCCTCCATCTCCTCAAGAACCACACCACTAGCCTTGGCGGCCATGCACTCAATGGATGTGGCAAGTTCATGCCCTCGTTGGTTTTAAACCTGTCCGACTTGACTTTCCTTGAATACACCACCTGTGGCTGCCATTGGAATTTCTACAAATGGGAGTCTAAAACCCTTCTTCCACTGCCAACATCACCACAATGATCGAGTACCAGCCCCATCACTGCCACCATCCACCTTCAATTTCACCAAAACCACCTCTAATTTCACCCAGGAGGTTTGACAAGGCATTGATCTCGTTCGCCAATCCTGGTTGCGAAAGTTGAAATGGCCCAATGTGATTGTTGGTTCCCTTGAAGTGATGCTGCATAGTTGCTAGTGATCGGAGGCGAGCAGAGGAGAGGGAGGTGGGCTGGAGGAGATGGAGTCGGAAGAAGGAGCGAAAAGCGGCCAGAGGATAGGAGGTAGACAGAGGAGAAGGAGCCAGATGGAGGAGAGGGAGGCGGACGGAGGAAAGGGTTGCTGGAAGGGGGAGGGAATGAGAGTTTTTTGTTAAAATTAAATGTTTTAAAGAGGATTTGTTGAAGGAAAAGTTTTAAGACATTAAAGTTAGCATTTTCTCCTATTATTTATTGTGCCAGCATGACAAATTGTTTACTTTGGCGTGTCACATGGTATTTTCCATCCACACCAACGTTTTCTATCTACAAAAGGTTCAAAATGAAACATTTAAACGAGATTAGGAATTTTTTATGTACAAAATCAAGGTTAGGGTCTAAAGTAGTACAATAATTAAAGGTTAGGGGCTACGGATGCAATTTACCCCTCAAAAGTGCTATAAGTTACATAGTGGCACAAAAAGGGCCAAATGACGCATTTAGTCCTCAGTTTACAAAGAAGCATTAGATGCATCATAGAACTTCATATGTGTGCGATTAAGTCAATTTGGAAGAAAATATAAATTGTAATAGTCTAAAATGGAGCTATAAAAAAAAATGTAAACATTGCTTCTTCATAGTAAAAATGAAGGGAATTGTTTACAAATTAAAAGGAAATGGTAAATTACTTTAAAAAATGTAGCATAATAAGAAAGTTAAATGAAAGTGGTATAAAAAAAGTGGTGAAAATTGTATAATACAAGTAAGTAATGAATTAGAAATGCTGATAGGGTAACAAATATGGGCATTGATAATAAATGTAGTAGTTGCATGTAAAAAAAAATTTAAGAATTACTTATGAAAGGAGAATAACTACAGTTGGTGTTGTTGAAGTAATGGACTTATCCAATGTATTCAAATGGTTGTTGGAGTTAATTAAGAAATGGTTGTTAAAGTTGATATGAGTAGTTAATGAAAGAGAGGTTTGGGGGATGTTTGTGTCAATTAAGAAACATTTTATATTCTTTTAGAAACAAACTGAGAAACATGGTAGATGTTTGGTTCTTGTAGATATGAAGAAGACGATATTAGAGTTGTATTGTGAGATGTGATTATGATTGCAAAAAGGTATCTGAAAGTAGGAGCAAAGAAGAATTGTAGATGTCAGTAATTTAATGGTTGGTTTATGATGAATACTCATAAATGTATTGCTGTTAAGGGTTTAAATTATCATTATACACTTTGAGTGTAATTAATTTATTTAATTTGAAGTACTTTTTCTACTATGTTATTATTCATTGATTTACTATTCACAGTTACTATTTACCAACTTATTATTCATATGCGTATTTTACAGTTCATACGCATATTTATTGTAAATACACGATTTACTGTTCATTAATATTAAAATATATTTATTAAATAATTATTTTTTTTATGTAAGTAAAAATCATCACTTGGTGACTTTTCACGAAAAAAATCATATCTGAAGCTATAGATGTCGGAATTGATTGATTCCAAATTCATCCGGAAGCCAACACATAGTTCTTCGACTCATATTCATTTTGAGAGCTAATTTAATCATTTTTATTGTCGATATTTGATTGTAGATGAGATCATTAGTTCTTTTGTGTTCTGAAGGATAGAAAAATTATAACTTGAGCTACAGATGTCCGATTTGAATGAACAAGTTATCATTTTGAAGATAAAAAAAGGATTTACAAGTTTTGTGCTTTGAGGAAGAGCTGATTCAATGTGTACAATAGTTGAAAAATTAAAAGAAGTTATAGTCCACCTTTATTGATTTATAGTTAACTACATTTTACTATTCTATTTTACCATTTTACCTACATCAAAACTCTATAAATATGCACCTTAGGAGGAGGACAAGTTCATGCCATTTGTTAGGCCATTTTTATATTTTTGTATCATCTTTAGCTTTTTTTTCTTTAGTTTTGTTCTTGTTTTCAATTCTGAAGCTCTGTCCAAGTGTTTTCTTCTTGATCTTCTTCTTGTCTTTCCTTTGATTTTCAATCTATGTTTATTTCATCTTTCAATATGTTGTTTACTTTTATCATGTCTAACTAAACATCATTTTATTAAGGTAAAAGGGTGTAGTTTTTGGTATAAAGGTTATTATTGATTTAAGCATATTTCAAAATAAACGGTATTTACTTTCTAAATCGTTTTAACCACCCTCCTTGTTAAGTGAGAGTCTTGATTCATCATAATCAAATCATTGACACAAAAGCTACTTTATTCCTTCTGTAGAACGTGGTTAAGTCGGCTATATTAGAATTTTGAATTATTGTGGACAAATGTTGGCATGATAGATACTTGAACCTATTTATTAGTGTTGACGTTATAAGATCAATGAAAGTTAATGCTAACTAAATTCCTTGATTGGGATATCTTCTATGTGTAGATCCCAGTTGAGTGACAAGATGAACTAAAATTAATTGTAACTGAATACTAAAAGCGAATCCCCTAACCTTAGTTATTTTCTTGAAATTAAGTTTTTTAAACAAAATTGTTCATACTTTTTGTCAAATATTTCTTTAATTTTGTAGTTTGTATTTCTTAATTTATTTACCTATGGTTCGACACTCGGACTCTTGAGATTTTATTACTTGCAACAACCTACACTTAGGTTAGAACTGCTAGAATGCAGCAGTTTGCAAGTGTTTAAAAATTTTGGGATGAAAGAAATGAACACATTGAAAACATTGTTCATCGCTAATTTGGGGGTAAATAATGCTTTTCTCAATAAACAAATGTTTTTTTATTATACTAAAACACTTTTTGTTTATACTAAATTGTTTTTGTATGGTAGGGCTTCGAAATAAAATTTGTGCATGAAAAATGTTTGAGGTAAAACTATGAAAAAAAAAGAAAAGTATTGTATGTATATAAAAAAATGATAAAGTTATGAACAAAACCATTGAAGTTGAACAATAATTGGCACGCAAGCTTAAAAAAGTGATACACATACTACGGTATTCTCGTAAAGTGATTTAACATTCCAAAAAAATGACAAGTTGTGGCAATGTTTAGGAAATACTCTAGGTTTATCGTTTCTAAAGTACTTTTGGTAATGTAATTTGGTAATGTGGGATTATATTATTGTTAATGCAATGATGGGAGCATTGAATATGTCATTAGAAACAAATACTTCTATAGAATGAAAGGATAATGTTGATGAAAGTGCATGAGATGTATCTGGACTACCTAGATACATTGAAGTATGTAGCAATAGTTTAAGAGTCATCACCAATCAGTTTCACCTATCTCAATTGGATACATGTTATGACCTATGAGAGATTCTAAGATTGTGAGTCAGGTATGCTAAAATAACTTTATTCTAATGTTTAAAAATTGATACAATAGGGTTCGGCCTTATCTTTTCCTAAATTTTTGCTTTTTTACTTAATCATTGATAAAATAATTTTTATAAATTTTATTTAATCTTTTTTTAAATTTTCTCTTAATTTCAAACCTTGAAATCTTATCAGACCAACAAGATATAAAATATTAGATGTCCTTGAAATTTTGAAATTTTACAAGATCTACTAAGAATTTAAAAGGAACTTTTTTTTTCAAACCAGTGAGTCTTATTAGATTAATCAGATTTGAGTAAATAATTTGTCTTGAGATTTTATTAAATTTACTAAGAACAAATCCTTGAAGATTTATTGTTTTGTTACTTTAGTTTAATTTTTTCTAATTTTTGTTTATAAATAAACAAAAAAATGAATTATTTGAACCATTGGATACCTAGCCTAAAATTATAGTTCTATATGTTATTCACTTAAATTTAATTGAAGTTAATTCTTTTTTTAGTCTATAAAGGCAATACATCTACACTAAAGGAAGTGAAATGACCAATACTTTAATATGAAATAACATGCCCGAGACTTTAAAATTAAATGCAAAGATAGAGTGACCAAAGTGAATCATAACAAACAATAGTGGGTAAAGGTGTAATAAGGTATGAAACTATGAGTCAGAATTACAATTTTACCTAAAATTGGCTGTTTAAAAAGATAGAGTTGATTTCACTATTAGAGACCTATATAATTATGTTGACAGTGATAGGATGGAGCAGATAATAGACACTAATGCAGAGACCACAATTGGTTATCTGACGAAGAGTGCAAGTGAAAATCCAGAAATGTACTGTCATTATGCTGTGAAAGAGCAAAATAGGATGTAGTATTTGTTTTGAGTTGACGTTGGCATGCGAATGGAATCTGTATCTTTCAGTGATGTAGTTGAATCTAATGCAACTTTTTGAACTAATTAGTTTTAGGAGTAAACCATAATTATTGTACAACAGTGTTTTGGTGTGCTCTTGCTGCTGATCAAAGTGTGGGCTACTTCGTGTGGTTGTTACAATAAAGTTGGTTTTCCTCATGGTTACAATAGCAAGCCTTTTCCCATTCTTCCCGTTGTTGTCACCAGAGTTGTCAATAAATGATCCTACAATGACCAAGGTACTTATGAATCAGGATAAGTAATAAACAATTAACATTTGAGAAACAACGATACACACGAACAAAAAAAAGAACATGGTCCAAAACAACGGTGAGAAACGAACAAAAATGATCGCCTTTTCCACAAAGGCGATTGCTTTTGTTCAATGTTCTTCGCCTTTCGGGTATGTTTGCGACCTATTTTAGTCACATTACACAAGTAAAGGACACATGCTTTCCAACACTTCCACGGATAATAAAAATTAACACACTTGGTAGAAATAACTTACTAGATGGGCTGGATTTGATACATGGGCTGCATAATTAAGGTTGAGTGTCATTGCTAGTTAGAATTTTCCTTTTGGAATGCTGCACGTGATCTTACCTTCATTTCCATTACAAGGCATATCCTTGAAGAAGCCTGCACCCACCATGACTGGTTTAGAGAACGAGAAGGATAATCAAAATAGGGGGATGACTATCATATGAGTTGTGTGGTTGGAATGACAGACCTAATAGTTTAAACTAGGGTGGCACCAATACGAGGTTGTTTCAACTAGTACCTTCTTTCAAACAAAACAAAGTAGTTTAAACTTTGAGATCTCTCAGGTCTTTCAAAGTAATAATTGGTACTAGGTAGCCTCTCATAGTACCAGTTGTTACCTATGATGGCCTTTCGAGGTACTTATTAGTACATTGTAAGCCGTCAAAGTATTAGTTGGTACCTATGAAAGCCTTCAGAGGTACCAGTTAGTACCTAGTAGGTTTTCAAGATAGTAGTTGGTACTTTTGAAGGCCCTCAGAGGTATTAATTGATACTTGGTGGGCCATTAAAGTACTTGGTGGTACCTATGAAGGCACTTAAAGGTACTAGTTAGTACCTGGTAATCCTTCAAGGTACTAGTTATTATCTTTGAGAGCCCTTAAATGTACCAATTAAAACATAGTAGGCTTTCATGGTATTAGTTGGTACCTTTGAAGGCCTACCAAGTACCAACTAGTGCCTATGATAGCCCTCATAGTTACCAATTGATACCTTAAGGGCATATCAAGTACCAATTGGTACCTATAAAGGCCTTCAGAAATACCAACTAGTACTTTGAGGACTTACCAGGTATCAACTAGTATCTCTAAGGGCTTTCATTGGTACCAACTAGTACCTTAAGGGCCTATTAGGTACTAACTAGTGCCTTGAGGGCTTGCCAGGTGCCAACTGGTACCTCTAAAGGCCCTTATAAATATCAACCAGTACTTTGAAAACCTATCAGAATCTAATTGGTATCTCTGAAAGCTTCATAGGTACCAACTGATACTTTAAGGGCTTATTAGGTACTAGTTGATATCTATGAGAGCCCTTCCTACTATCAAGTGGTACCTTTGAGGGTCTTTATAGTACCAATTTATGTTTTTTAATAGCCTTTCCATTGTCTTCCTAATGAAAAATTAGTGTGTTGCAGAAAAGCAAATACTCCCCCCATCCCAAAATCTTTGCTCCATTTAACTTTTTGATGTATTTTGACTTAATTTTTTTCATATTATTGTTTGTTAGAAAAAATTAAAAAATATATATTTAGAAACTACATATCTTGATTTATCATTTGCATGCAAAGATTTTTCATTTATATATTAAAATATTAAAAATAAAAAACCCTAGATAAATTACTGAAAACAAATGGAGTAAAAATTTTGGGACAGAGGGAATAACAACGAAGAAATGGGTTTGTCTTTCTACAAAAGCGTTGAAGGATGTATTCGTTTTTATTGTAGCCTAATAGCTGTTGTTATAGCCTTATTACTTTTTCTGACAAGTTGGGGCTTACCTTCACATTTGTTTTTTCGTCTTTTGTGACTACCGTAAGTTAGGTTGTTGTGAGACTACCGTACACTACAAGAAAAATCGAATTTAGCGACGGTTTAATTAGCGACGGCCAAAAACCGTCGCTTAATAGTCGGTAATATTCCGGTGAGAATTTAGCGACGGTTGTTAGTCGCAAGCCGTCGCTAATTAGTGACGGTTACACATCGCTAAATTTAGTGACGACTTGCCGTCGCTACCTTAGTGACGGTTACATGTCACTAAAGTTAGTGACGTCTTGCCGTCGCTAACTTAGTGACGGTTACATGTCGCTAGCCGTCGCTAACTTAGTGACGGTTAAACGTCACAAGCCGTCGCTAACTAGTGACGGTTACACGTCGCTAACTTAGTGACGGTTACACGTCGCTAAACTTAGTGACGGCAAGCCGTCGTTAACTAGTAACGGTTACACGTCGCTAAACTAATAAAAATAAAAGTTTGGGTTCTCATGCGGCTGTCATTTTTTATGATAAATTGTTATGTGATTGAACATAAATAATTACTTTTGAATACACTACCAGAAAAATGAAAATATTATAGCTGAAAATTGTGTGACGTCTCAAATTCTCACACAACATAAATTATTTCAGTTGATATAATACAAATGTATTTAGATTGTAGATATATTTTTCCTAACGAAACAATTTTAATTAAGATTATACGAATTTTATTTACGTTATTGAGATCCTTCTATCCAACAAGTTGCTGTATCTTTAGCATTACAACAAACAATCTTGTTTAAATAAACAGAATAATAAAACAAAAATATTAATACACAACGAATATATCCGTCGCAAAAGTTTCACTGGGCTTTACGTGATAATTTACCATTGAAAATTTACTGACTGTTAGACATTGCTAAAGTTTGTGTTTGGTTATCTTCGCTAAATAAGTGACAGTTAAAATCCCTAATTTAGTGACGGTTATGCGTCACTAAATTTTAGTGACGCCTTAACGTCGCTAATTTAGTGACGGTTATTTGTCGCTAATATTAGTTACGGTTTGCCGTCGCTAAAATTAGTGACGGTTAGCAGTCACTAAACTTAACAAATCCCAAAAAATAGTAATACTTCTCATGTGTTAGTCATTTTTTGTGCTAAATTGTCATCTCTTTTAACATAAATAAATTTTTTTTGAATATATGTAATGTAGTGAAGATGTGTACCTTAAAGTCGGATAAAAGTTTAGTTAAATCGTGTTCAACAAAACCAGTTATCGTTTCATATATCACTTGTTTAATTTTATAATTATAAATTTTAATTTGATTAATTCAGCATAGAAATCTCTTAATATTTTTTTAGCAATTAATAAAAATTTTATTTAATAAAAATTAAATTTATTTAAATTAATTTATTGTCATATGAGACTTAACCATTCATTAATATTTTATTATGACATTGTAGCGAGGGCCGGAAGTCGCTAGCTTTAAGCGACCGGAAGCCGTCGCTTAAAATTATCTTTCATTCTCTTTTTTCCCCGTTTGGCATCCACGTTTTCCAACTTACACGCTGTTCGCTGAAGTCTCTCCACCGCTTGTTTTCCAACTTACACTCTGCGAGGTCTCGACGTCGACGCTGGCCGCTACATCTTGAGAGTAAACGAGCTCGTAACGAATCCGGCACCGGGTGGCCATCCCTAGCAAGGCGGTTGTCTAATTCCAGCCCAGGTACTTTCAATTAATGCTTTTGCTCTTCCTTTATTCGATTCAAGTACTTGTTCTCGAATCTCGTGGGAAGTTGAAATTGTTAAATTAAAGCTTTTCCGGTACCTTCAATCTTGTTCTTTTAACTCCGGCGCCGGCGGCTGTCTGATCTGAGGGAGTATCGCTCCATTTCCGGCCATCCTAGCGGCAGGAAGCACTCGCAGCTAAGCTGGCTATCTCTCCTATCAAACCTCCAGCTATCGTCTATCTCTCCTATTGCACTCAACCCCAAACCCGCAGCACAGCAGCAGCCATCGTTTCCCAGAAAATTACGAGCTTTCCCCGGTTCGAGTGCTCTTGCAGGTTAGTTGTTCTGGGTCTGCGTATAGTTGCCTGGTTAAACTTTCTTCTGTTTCATTGGTTTTGCGATATGAATGTTCTGTGTTTGTGAAATTGTCACAACGAAGCAGAGCACCTCTGGTGGTCGTGGAAAGGGGCCAAAGGGCAGATGAAATTGAAGTTACATATACTCACCTGACTTTCTATATCGAAAATGGATGTCTCTTTTCTTTTCTTCTTTTTTTTTTTTGCTTGAGAACTAGTGTTTGTGCCTTTGTGGGGAGGATTAGATCGTTGTAACTGTAGAGCTTGGTCTATTTTGATGTTTGTGACTAGCTTTCCCTGAAAGTTTAGATCTTTTTTCTTTTTCGTTGTTTGTAGGGTTTTCAAGCTTGAAAGCTCCCTCCTTTTTCGTCTGTTCGGTTGGCAGAAGCTGTTGGGGGAAGCTGGGGGAAGCTGAACCCTAAGATTATTGGATCCTTCGATTGCCATTGTTGCAGATCTTGCGTCTCCGTGCTTCGCCGAGTTGGTGGTCGATCGTCTCCGTGCTTCGTCGCTTGTTTACCGGTTCTCTACTGGGAGTTGCTTTCTTGCTGATAATATTGAAGAGTCTTTGGTGTAGTTTCTGCATAGGACAGGATTGTGGTTCTAATATGTGTTCTGTGAAGTGAATCAGATGGCATTAAGTGCAGTTCCTCGCAATCCGGTTTTGGTGGATAAGTACAATTTTTAATTTTCTGTTGGGATTTCTTTTTGCAGTTTTTGTTTTCCTCATGAAAGGTTGTTACCTGCATTATGATTAAAATCAATGGATATCAATGCATAGGGTCACGTATTTAGATTATAGTATAAGAGTTGCATTGTGAGCACGACTGTGCCAGCAATTGTTTTCTTTGATATTGAATGATTTTTCGGTGATGATTTATCAAATCAGATAGAATTGCAAGAACATGATGCATGGAGCTGGCCCTTTCCTGGTTTTGATTATGCTGTGTACTTGTGACTGCAATCTCATACTGAGGTCTATTATTACTAGAAAGCTCATGTGCCTTGGGTTGTCTCTGTTTAACTAGCATGTTTCTATAGCCTGTGTTTAAGTTTAGCCATTCTTTTCCATCCATAAGTCAGTGCTAATGATCTCATTTGGTAGGTGAACCATATACAGAATGGAGTTGACATATGCCTAATTTGGTATGCTACTTCTTCAAAGAGCAGCTTTACAAGGATTTTGTTGGTTTCATGAATGCCTAGCAACAGTATGTCTCAACCACTAGCACCACTCATTTGTTATTCTTGAATTATAGAAACAATAGCACCACTTTAGAAATATACTAATAAAATAACTGCACTGGAGCTATTTAGAAATATTGGTTGATTATACCCATGGGCTCTGTGCTCAAATTCACTTTAAGGACTGAAATGTTAACGGTGACTGTAACTGTAACTTCAGGTAGTGAATGTGTAAAAATGAAGACTAAAATATAAATCAACTCACTAAGTAGAGCCTCTACTAATGACATTGAGTGGAAATTTTGCCACATTGTTCATTGGCTCAGTTTCATGTTTTGACATGATTTGTAGAATTTAATTGGTGCCCTGGCCTGTTTAGTGTGAGTTGTGGTTGATGATTTTAGGCTGTATGCAAAAGAACTGGGTGGTGTTTATTTTTTCACTGACTTAATAACTTTGACTCTCATATCCCACCCTATCATGTAGAAACTTAGTGAACTATTTGGAGATTGCAGTCACCAATTCCAGCAAAACGTCCCTGAGCTTATTGACTAGTTAGACCATTTCTGGTTTTCATTCCATAGTTGACTGCAATTCAACAGTACATTAGTCTTTGAAGTTTTACCCTGTTCTTAATCAAATAATTTTTGTTAACCATATTCTTTCTGGTTGGTTTTGGTTGTAGTTTATATGCTCTTCTTGGTTTCTTTTAATATTGGGCAAACTTTTTGCAGGGAGAACAAGAGTCTTACAGGCACAGCTCGGTATGCTAGCATTAACACTCATCTTGGAGTTGGTGGGTAAAGTGCTATGCTGATTATCTTTTCCTACCTGTTTCAAAAGGCATTTGTCATTGTTCAATATGCAATGTGGTATCCAACTGTTGCTTTCTTTAAGTACAGAACAAAGCCGGAGGGACGATCTTGAATCTCTTGGTTATGTGCTGATGTATTTCCTACGTGGAAGGTTGTAATCCTATGATGATATGTTTTTGAAATTATTGCTTCTTCTGATGTGAAAGTATTCTATATTTACAAGTTGTCTGAGCTTGCTTTTGTCCTCAGCCTTCCTTGGCAAGGTCTAAGGGCGGGGAACAAAAAGCAGAAGTATGACAAAATCAGTGAAAGGAAAACATTAACTCCTGTTGAGGTATTTTTAACTGTCAAACTCTTCTTATTTAGTGCAAAATATATTAAAACATACTTCAGGCAGAGATGAAGCTTGATTATCTACATTTGTACCTCAAAAATTTCCTCTAGGTTCTCTGCAGGTCATATCCAACAGAATTTGCATCATATTTTCATTATTGCCGATCCCTACGCTTTGAAGACAAACCAGAGTACTCAGATTTGAAGAGGCTTTTCCGAGACTTGTTTATCCGAGAAGGTAAGAACCAAAGAATTCTTGTTTTTCCTTTCTTTATCTGCTTCCATGTTGGTCTAAGACTCTAAAGTGATTAAAACATTGCCCCCATTTCTCAAGCAAAACGTTCCATTCATGCACTTTAAGGACAGAAATGTTTTGTGCTCAAATTCGAGAATTCCTTTGTTGGCATGAAAGTTGGTTGCTAATCAGTATTTCTGGAAGGACAGCATTGATTTTTTTTGGATAACTTGTTGCTGCCATGACTATGAAGAGCTTTCAATTCGCCCTGTGCTTTAATATCTTTTCGAATTTATGTTTAGAAGCCTTTCGAGAATTCATTGATGTGCAACCTGTATTTTGTCTATTGTTGGAGAGTATGAAAGTTAGACTTCACTAGAGCTTTGGATTTTGCTTTTTGCCACTGCACTTGTTCACATTTTTTTGAATCCAAGTTCTGCCAGATGGTGAGGGTGTTTGTACCAATCATGAGATTGAAATAGCTTTTGGATCTCTAGCTGTCTGTCTGTTCATCTGAGGATGTTGACTTGGTCCATTTGATCATGTGATTTGCAGGGAACAAAGAAGACCTTGGTCCTAAGAGAAATACCCGTAGATGGTGTTCAGAGGTTGCTGTCAAACAAAGAATCTTTGGCTTCCTGTGATATAGCAGTATTTGTAATTAGGGTACAATTATATCTCATGAACTTGTTTCACTATAATTATTAAGGTTGTACATTAGCCAAAATACATTTTGACATTGTATGTATTCTAAATATCAATTGTTATGTTTATGACTATTGGGAGTGTATAACATAACTTTGGATTAATGTTACCTAGTTTTGTGTTTGGGTTGTATGGAATAGACACGTATAGTGGAGGTTTACTGATAAAATTGTTGATCATGACAAAGCTGAATTCGTATGGATGCATATAATGGAACTAGTGGTCGCTACAATTTTGAAATTTTTACTAGTTATTAGCGATGAATACACGTCACTAACTAGCGAAGGTCACGCGTCACTAACTAGAACTAATTAGCGACGGCTACGCGTCACTAATTGTCACTAACTAGCGACGGCTACGCGTCACTAACTGGCACTAACTAGCGACGGCTACGCGTCACTAACTAGTGACAGCTATTCGTCACTAACTAGCGACAGCTACGCGTCACTAACTAAGGACGGTTACGCGTCATTAACTAGCGACGGCTATTCGTCACTAACTAGCACTAACTTGCGACGATTACGCGTCACTAAGTAGCGACGACTACGTGTCGCTAAAGTGCCGGCAGCACCATTACCAGAAAATTTGTGACGGCCTATTTTGTGACGTTTAGCTGTCACTAATTAGTGACGGTAACCGCCGCTAGAAAATTAGCGGCGAGCAAATTAGCGACGGTGTGCCGTCGCTATATCATGTTTAGCAACGGCCAGCCATCGCTAACGACCGTCACTAAATGCGGTTTTTCTAGTAGTGGTAATAAAGCAGCTCCCTTCTCTTCTTGCCATTGACTAACCTACCCCTAGTCTATCCATTTATTGTAAGCCAATGGCCACGTGGTAAGTAATCCAAAAAACAATGGCCTGTTTCATCATGCCCAGCAGTGAGCTTAGCTGGATTGGATAATTTGTTTCTCTTTCTCGTCCCGCAGCCATGCTAAAGTTTTGCTCTCGCATCGATCGCATCTTTCGTCCCCGGCGCCATATGTTTCTCCTCTTCGCATGGACTCTCCCATCTGCGTCACTCTTTCGCAGAGTCCAAAACTCTTATCAGATCAATATCAATGAAAAAGGAAAAAAAATAAAAAGTTTCTTCTCTTCCCCTTTTTTGTCCCAAACGCCACAGCCCTAATAAACAACACGCAACGTACGTAATAAAAAATAACGAAGGAAAATATTGCTATGGATTATCTCGAGAGGGATCCGATTTCTTCCCATATTGTTGGGACCATAGCGACATGGATCATTTCCAAATCCCCCTGAAGAAATCATTCAAATCCATCAGGCAAGGGAGGAAAAGCAGTAAAAATCGCAGCCCCGAAAGGGTCCCCATTTTGTTGGATCACGACCACTCAGATCTTCCCGCCGCCGGTTCCGACCAGCCAGAAGGCAGGATGTCCAAAAACGACAGCCCAGATGCTTCCGCGTACAAGGAGGCGGCCGGTACGATTACCAGCCCCAGGATATGGAGGGAATCCAGCTACGATTTCTACAACAGAGGGGATAGGGACACGAGCACCAGCGAGGGGAGCTTCGAATTCGTCCGGCAGAACCAGACCCCGGACGCTCCACCGTCGAAGATAATTGGCCACTTTGTAAAAAATCAGAAGAACAATAATAGCAACTCCGAGATTGCCCTTGACATGGACCTCGACATGGAAGAACTCAAATCCGAGCAGTGCTCCAAAGAACTCCGGGTTTCCTTCGAGCCAGCGTCCTGTGCCTCCAGCCGGACGGAGGCCGATTCCCTTCGTCGGCGCTACAAGGTCCCGCCGCAAGACCAGGAATCCGGTTCTTTGGAAGGAGCAAGAAACGAACGGCCAGACGAGGTGGTTCAATGCACGTCAAACGCTTCGTTTCAACGGGACCTGTCGTTCCTGCATGGAGCTTCCAGATTGTCGTCGATCAGAGTGAAAACCCGGTCGAGGCTGATGGACCCTCCCCACGACGAAATGGACGCCCACTCAAGCGTCGCCATGAAATCGGGTCAATTACGATCCAGTTTGTTGAGCCGCGGATTGGATGACGACGAGGACGACCCGTTAGCCGTTGAGGACTTGCCGGCGAAATACAGGAAGCCCAAGTTGGACGCCATGACTCTGCTCCAATGGGTGAGTTTGTTTTTTATCATCGCCGCTCTGATCTGCAGCCGTCATATCCCAGCTCTGAAAGAGAAAAGCTTTCGAGGCCTGGAGCTCTGGAAATGGCTGGTTATGGTTCTGGTATTGATTTGCGGGAGATTGGTCTCCGGATGGGGAATTCGCCTGGCCGTGTTCTTCATAGAATTGAACTTTTTGCTGCGCAAAAGGGTTCTTTATTTCGTCTATAGTATCAGGAAGCCGGTACAGAATTGCCTCTGGTTAGCCCTGGTCTTGATTTCCTGGAACATGCTCTTCATCAAGAGGGTCGAGAGAGAGACGAACAGCGAATTCCTGGAGTACATAACCAAAATCTTGGTTTGCTTTCTTGTGGCTACACTCTTGTGGCTGGTGAAGACTCTGGTGGTGAAAGTTCTCGCTTCGTCTTTCCATGTTAGCACCTATTTCGACCGTATTCAAGAGACCCTTTTCAATCAATATGTGATTGAGACCTTATCTGGTCCACCATACTTGGAGATCCAGAGGAACGAAGAGGAAGAGGAGAGGACGGCAGCCGAGCTTCAGAGGCTACAGAATGCAGGGGCCACGGTGCCACCGGAACTTAGGGCTGCATTTCCAACCCAGAAGAGCGGGTTGCTTAACGCGAGGGCTAGTGGGGTGTCGGCTAGAAACGTTTCGGCGACTTTGAAGAGTGGAAAATTTTCCAGGATAAAGTCCTCTCTGAGACCTATGAAACAAGAGAAGCCAGACGAAGGGATTAGGATTGATCATTTGCACAAATTGACACATAGGAACATATCGGCCTGGAACATGAAGAGGCTCATGAAAATGGTACGACATGGTTCACTGACGACCTTGGACGAGCAGCTGATGGACACCAATGGCGAGGACGAGGCCGCGAGAGAGATCAGAAGTGAATTTGAAGCCAAGTCTGCTGCAAGGAAAATATTCCAAAATGTGGCTAGGCCTGGTTCAAAGTAAGTAAGCTTCCTCCTGTTCTACCCCCTCCCAGACTAGAAGAAACACAGTTCCTACCACAATGCAGCATATGTTTCCAAAATATAACCTACACGCGTGAAATTGATCAATAATTAGACAAAAGCCTAAACCTTCTGTTTACTTCAATTCGTAATATGCTAACAACTTACGGCCAACAGGCACATATACTTGGAGGACTTGCTGCGATTCATGAAAGAGGATGAAGTTGTAAAGACATTGAGTCTCTTTGAAGGTGCTTGTGAGACCAGGAAAATCAGCAAAAGATCCTTGAAAGAGTGGATGGTAAAAAAATTGATTGACCTCCGACAATTTACTATTCATTCATTCATGGCAGCAAAAGGTAAGCATCTTACTTGATTTTCCCAGGTAAATGCTTTCAGAGAGCGCAGAGCTCTTGCTTTGACACTTAATGATACAAAGACAGCGGTAAACAAGCTGCATCAAATCGTTAACGTTATCGTTGCTGCCATTGTATTGGTTATCTGGCTTCTCATCCTTGAGATCGCCACGTCCAAATTCCTCCTCTTTATCAGTTCACAGCTGGTTCTTGTGGCCTTCATCTTCGGGAATACATGCAAAGTCATTTTCGAGTCTATTGTTTTCTTGTTCATCATTCACCCTTTTGATGTGGGCGATAGGTGTGAAGTTGAAGGAATTCAGGTATCCAAAATAATTCACGAACGACATAAATTGAAGCTCTCAAATACTGTTTTATCAAGATAACAAATTAAGTTGACCCTCTTCACATCACTCCTTTGGTGATTCCTTTACAATTTTTAAAACTAATAATCTCCCAGTCCCAGAGTAACACGCTCACCAGACTACAGAAAAACAAGGGTGGGAGAAAAGCCATTTCTCTTACGCATGCATGCATGGCTGGTGTTCTGAAATGACTTGTAACTCTTTACTTGTTCCGTCAACATGTAGATGGTTGTGGAAGAGATGAACATTCTCACCACTGTTTTCTTGAGATACGACAATCTGAAAATCATCTATCCAAATAGCATCCTCTCACAGAAGGCCATCAGTAACTTCTATCGGAGTCCAGAAATGGGAGATGCAATTGAATTCACGATCCACATTGCAACCCCTGCAGAAAAGCTTGCCCTCATTAAACAGAGAGTGTTGAGGTAATGTATTACTTCTCTCATCTTTACCTGTGTTCACCTTAGACCAAATTTGATCTCATACCAAGGCAATGATTCGGTTGTTTACAGCTATTTTGATAACAAGAAAGAGCACTGGTGTGCTTCTCCAATGTTTATAATCAAGGACATGGAAGAGTTGAACAAGGTCAGAGTAGCAATATGGCCTTGTCACAAGATGAACCACCAAAACATGGGGGAGAGGTTTGAGAGAAGAGCGCTGGTCGTAGAAGAATTGGTGAGAATCCTAAAAGAGCTCGACATTGAATATCGCTTGTATCCCATTGACATCAATGTGCGTGCTTTGCCGAACACCATCTCTAATCGACTGCCTGCAACCTGGACTGATGTTGGTGCCTCCTGAACAGTGAGAATTTTTATATATATATTTTTTGTTCCCACCTCTTTCAGATGATGATTTAGTCTTGGGGATTTTTGTGCTTCGCTGTTTATTTTAGAATTTAGTTTGAATTGAACAGAGCTTTCTGTATTATATGACTCTATGGAATGGAATCACTATGCAAAAATGAAATTGACATTCATACCTTCATAACCCCTTTTGGAATACCTTCATAAAGCTAGCTGATCTTCTCTAGAGCACATGTTGATCAATGGAAGACCATGTCAGGGGAAGTATGTTCCCGCCTCAACTGATACAACCAGGAGCGAACAGCTTTTCCCTTGGCAACAAAACAACCACCATTTTTCCTATCAATTTTCATTGGACTTTTTGTCCGGACCATCATCTTCCTTATCAGAATTTTCACTGGTGACTCTCCCCTGACATTGCTATGGTTTCCAGCCCCGCAAACAATTGTCAACTGTGCCGGAATCTCGCTTCTTTCTAGTTGAAAATTGTATGTAACCCTGTCAATCCACTGTAACATTATCAGGTAAGCTGAGCTCAGGTGCATTCCATGCAAATCCAACTTCACTTCTAAAGACCCCCATTCCATTGCTTCATCCAAGACTGAGGATCCCGTCAAACTTCGAACCAACATAGCCTCATCCTCATTCAAGACCTCACACAGTTCCAAGACTGAAAGAGGAAAGGTGTCAAAGTCTTGAAGCAATGACATAAACATGGGGCACGAGTTGAGGACGGAATTGTAAGTCCTTGTTGAGAAGGGAATCTTCGAGTGCTTCATCTTCTCTAACCAACGACGCATCTCTGAAACTGCATTGTGCATTCCGTAGGAGGAAAGAACCATATTCGAACAGACTGTATCGATCGCAAAACCTGCACCTTCCATTTTGCTCACACTTGTCTCCATGTTTTCGAATAGTCCAAGCCTTCCATACCCGTACACGACGGACCTATATTCAAACAACCCCGGCTTGAGACCCTGTCTTTTCATCTCTTCAGTCACCTCTTCTGCTTCGCAAGGTCGAGCCACTTCACACAAACTACCGACCATCGATTTAAAAGCCGTCCGCTTTACATACAGAGAAGAAGAACTCGAAACAAGCCGACATAAATCATCAAAAGAATCATCGAAGCCTTCTGCTGATTCATATTTAGCATGAGATTCAGTCAAATTGCAGTAGAAATGAGCAAGATCTCGCTCCCGGAACTTCAATTTTGAAATAGCATTTGCAGTTAGAGCTTCAGAGTCACAAAATCGCCCTTGTTTGTTGAGCGAAGCAATCAGATCAGCTACCAGCTTGGAGTTCCATGTAAACCATGGTTCTTCACTTATCTTTGTATATAACTGCAAAATTATACTAATGCTGAAGGACCCAGTTTCAATGTCCAAACTCTGAAGCAAAATTAAACGCTATATCCTATTGCTAACAACATGGAAGTGCAAAAATATGACTTGTTTGTTTCTTCCATATCCTTATTTCTGATATGTTCCCACGAATCGAACCAACAGAAAGAAAAACTGCATGCCCGGGAAAAAAATAAAGGATTATTGCTTAGTCCTAGTTTCTCTTCTCATATGCACCAACCTAATTCCTATGAATCAAATACAAAGTTCTATTACTTACACGATGTGCGAGAGATGAGATGTGAGGATGGGAATTGCGTGGAGAAAGCAAATGAGAGAGGGCATTGAGAGCAATGGACTTGGGTGACGATTCGACAAACTTCTTTATCAAGCGAGCAGCAGCTGCGCCGCCGTCTGTGGTGGCCAGGGAAGAGAGGAACCGTTGGCCTTGCTTGGTCAGCGGTCGAGCCTCACAGAAAACGAGCGGCGCCTGCGATGGTTGCAGCCTCCTCAACATTGTCTGAACTAAAATTACTAAGCGCCCTTGTAATCAACGACGCGCAAGTTAAAAATAAGGGTGATTATTCGGTTTGTTCGGTTCAAATTGAACCAAATTATTTGGTTTTCGGTTTTAGATACTAAGAAATAAAAAAAACTGAATTTAAATTGAACAGAAATATTTTGGTTCAGTTCGGTTTAAACCGAATAAACCAAAAAAATGGTAATTAAATTTTATAAGAGATGAAATGAGATAAAGATATTGTTTTTCTTTTCAAATTCCATTTGATATAGAAGATTTATTGTCCATGGAAAGAAAGAAAATAAGAATCCAAGCTAATTTGGGTTATTTGGTAGCATTATTGTTCATGAAACAAATAAAAAAAAATTGGTATAAAAAATTTCGGTTAGTTTGGTTACCGAATTAACCGAATTCTAAAACCGAAATCGAACCGAAACTGAAATTTTTATTATTTGGTTTCAACCGAAATCGAACCGAATTACCAAATTAATCGAACCAAATTTTAAAATTTTTTCAATTTTTCAGTTTTTTTTTATTTCCACCGAATACTGGTCACCCTTAGTTAAAAACACACAACAAGAAGCTAATCAGATAACAGGTGCCAATCTATTGTCGATTTTATGTCTATTCACTTAATATACTAAAATAAAAAGTTGAAAAGCTTACTAGCAATTTTGCAAACTTGCTAGATGATGCGATAGAAGATGATTAAATGTGGACTTTTATGTATGGCCAACTCAAATTAAAGTAATTCATTAAGTGATTGGATGCGGTTAGAGCTGTTGCCTTGACCTTGGCCATTTTAACGTTGGTCACTAGCTATTTTTAGTGAGTGTCATCTTTTAAATCATGGAAACAAGTGCAAATAACTAGCAAAGAGAGGTACATGTGACGTTTGGATGTAAAAATTTTTCTCATTTCTCTTTAATGCCATAAATTTCAATTCAGATGATGGTATTCTAGTGTCTGGTTGGGATGATAGGCATATTATTTCTCCGGTTGGGAAAGTGGAATTGTCAAACTCTCATTTACCGAAGGTTGAAACAACAATGTTTTCAGTAAAAAATTATGCCTTACATTGATAATCGCCGCATAGTTACATGTGCTGTAGATGTGTAGGTATATACATTAGCATTATGTTTTAGGCAAATTACAAAGTGGGCCACGTAACCTTTTTTTTTTTTAACCGTAATTAGATTCCTTTTCTTTAATTTGTTTTCTTAAAGCTCCTTACCTTATATAAAGCTTTCTTATTTCTTATTAGGTTAACTTTTGTCATTTCACCGTTATTTTTTAACGTAAACTCGGTAAGATATATATGCTTTAGTACCTAAATTTTCTTCAGCCTGACTCCAACATTATAAAATTTACAAATCGATCACCTTATTCATCACTTTTACTCTTCTGAGAATCGAAGATGCTCGATCTTCTTGAACTACTTTTACCAGACAAAAATCTAGCAACTAGCTTGAACTAACCATAAGTAACCATCGCTAGAAACTGTTTCGTCTTCGCCAATCTTTTGCGCTATTTCTCTATCTCACACGCACAAGACTAACACAAAACATCCCAATAACATGGAAACCAACATCAACCCAAATCTTTAACTTGCTCAAACTGAGCCCTTTGTACGGCCATCAACGACGTAGAACTCATCCAAGTTACCTTCTATATTGCTCACCTTGATAATTTCAGCCTTGTTTAGCATTGCATTAAGCACCTGCAACTACATGGATCCTACTGGCAGATATAAATAAGAGCAGGGAATTTGGGGAAAAATTAAGAAAAAAAAAAGTTAATTTAACCAATTAATTAGAATATTGACTACTTTTTTGTATTTTGATGGATTCCAACTAGTATGTATATTTTAAAAAAATTTCAAGTTAAATATAAAGAAGCCATTAATATGCAAGAAATTGAAGAAATAAAGAAGTTAAAGAAGATAAATTATCCCAAAGTTAAAGGCTAGATTATTTTTTTTTTCCCCAAATTTTTCTCTAGAAACAAATGATAAAAAGCCAATGAAGTTATAGTATGTACCATCTTTATTAGTATGAGAATTGCAAGGATGAATTCTAAATCACAAAATATTAATACCAAAAATATAATTATTATATTGTAGATCTATGTCTCATTAAACATATTAATCTAGCCCTAATTCCTTATAAATAACTCATAATCCAGTAAATAAATTGACTAATTTACCTCTGGACCAAAACTCACTCTCAATCTTAAAAACTCACCTCTGCCGCTGCCGCCGCCGCCGTCTCCTCCTCCGATGAACCGTCATAACCTCTAGATCTTATAGTCACCATCCAGCTCCAGATCTCGCAGCTGCTTGGCATCGAATCTCGTTAATCATCCGCCGGATCTCGCTTCTAATCATTTCCTTGATCTCATCGTTGCCCACCGAATCTTGCTTCTGATTGTTTCTTCCAAGCACGTTCTTGTTGCTTCTGAACAATAAAAGTGTCTGCAATAAAATATAAATGTGTCTAATATAATATGTAGAAATGTCTATAAAATAATATAAAATAAATTATTATAATGTTAAATTAAAAGTGTCTAAAGCTATAAGAATAAGTGTCTGATTGAATATTGTAAAATGTCTAAATAAACATGTAAAAGTGTCTGAATAAAAAATGACAGAATTACTGAACAAAAAATGACATAATCAACTTGTGAACAATTTATCATTTTTAAAATATAATAAAAAAAATGTCTGAATCAATAAGTAAAATTGTCTAATTGAATATTGAAAAATGTCTAAATAAATATATAAAAGTGTCTGACTAAATAACTTCTGAATAATTTATTACCTTTAGAAAATAACCGAACAACAAAAGTGTCTGCAATAAAATGTAAGTGTGTCTAATATAGTATGTGGAAGTGTCTACAAAGCAATATAAAATAAATTATTATAATGTTAAATTAAAAGTGTCTAAAGCTATAAGAATAAGTGTCTGATTGAATATTGTAAAATGTCTAAATAAACATGTAAAAGTGTTTGAACCAAAAATAACAGAAGTGTCGAACAAAAAATGAATAAGGTGAAGTGTCTTAATAAAAGTACAAAAATGTAAATGAATATGAAAACTCAAAAAAATTGCAAAAATTGGAGGAGCGTAAGTTCCCGTTGGTTTCGGCCAGAATGAGAGCAAAGACACACGACAGAGTCCGGACCAATGGAGATTGGAGATGCGCGATGGAGTTTGGAGCGACGAAGATCAATGACGCATCCAATCACCGTCCGGCCGAGGATTCAAAGGAAAGACCACCAAGGATCAAAATGTCACAAGAGGTCTGACGTCCAATCGTTGTTTGGCCGAGGATCCAAGCGGCGTGATCTAAGTATGAAATCGCTGAGGATCAAAACATCGTAGGAGGTCCAGCGTCCAATTGCCGTTTGGCCGAGGATCTGAGCGACATGATCTAAGTGAGAGACATCGAGTATTAGAGTGTCACAAGACAAAGGCAGTCAATGACTAGAAAGAATGGAGAAGCGGCAATTGGAGAGAAAAAATTTTGATTTAGAGTGAAGGGTAAACTTGTAAAATTGCCCTCTATGTCTAATTAGACATATGTTTACAATAACCATGGTACCAAAAATATTAATTTGTAAAATTGTTTAAGAACTAAATCTACTTAAAGCAAAACTCTCTAGAATGATCTCTAAATTCATAAGTCCCTAATATTGCATACTTTGTATGAAAAAGTGAGAAAAAATATTTAGGAAAAATAACTGATCAACATAATAGCAGAGTACATAAAAAAATATGTTTTTTTTTCCAATAAGTCAACTAAAGTAGTTTTTTAAAAAAAAATAAGTAAAATATAAATTATTAAATAATTAATTTTTTTAAATTATTGTATATAAATTTTTGAATTATCATTTTATAAGTTATTTAATTAGTTAACTATGCATTTAACAATTTTGTGAAATTTATTAACCTACAAGTTTGGTAATAATGAAAGTTTCTAAATAGAATGGTCATTTTGTTGAAAGATTGGAAGTTAGAACTTAAAGTTATAGTTTATCTGAATGATTGAAGGATTAAGTGTCTCCATTTAAAAAGTTTAAGGACTAAGTCACATGATTTTGTAAAATTTGAATTGAGAATTAAGTGGCACTAAGTCAAAGTTGAGGGACCAACTAGTATAACTTGAAAGTTGGAGGACTAATGGTGCATTTAGGCAATCCTCTTTTACAATGCCACATCGAGGACATTGAGAGGAAGACGCAATGTTTCTGTTTAAGAGTTCCACGTTCATTGGAAAACGCATTATAACCACATTTTTAGACAAAGATTTTTAATTTTTGGGCATGTGAGAGGACCACAATCTCTTAACGAAAGAATAAAGGAGCGGTGAGATCGATGAACCTGGGTTTTGGTTTACTCATAAATAAATTCTAGCAATATTAGTCTGTTCTTTTATGATTGTGAGATTGTTATTGTCTGAGAGTTGATTAAAATTGAAAAGCAGCTTGTTTACAATGTTATTTGTCTTGTAGTGGCGGAAACCAAGATTTTAGGTTTACGGGCTAGGTAGAAGTGAGACGAGCAATGGCCAAAATCTAAGAGAAAATATTATTTATAAAAATTCACTTTTATAAAAAAAATATTTAAATAATTATTAGGTGTAATATAGTATTCAAATAAATAATTATTAGGTGTAATATAGCATTCAAATAATATCTATTCTGAATAAAAATTAGTAAAATAATTACCTTATTTAATTAATAATCACTGAAGTAGAGTAAAGGCGAGAGAAAAGGAGTCAGATAGAGTGATGTTGAAAGAGAAGCAAATTAGACAAAGGTTTGGGACAGATATGCAGTGATAGAGAGGCTTTGGACGAATTTGCAGTGTAAAGTAAAGATTAGGACTTCTAACGCTATTTACCCTTTTAATATTCTTCCACCAGTTCAGGGGAAAAAACTCAAATCTGGTCCTTAATTTCTTACATGATGACCAACTTAGTATCTCATATTTACGAAATTTCAAAATTTATGGGGGCGCCCCTGCTCCTATGTGGTTCCGTCACTGTTGTCTTGTGCCTTCAACATGGTGTAATGTCTTTGTATTTCTAGTAGTCACCCTAACAAGGCAATCGCCTTCAATTCTAAACCATCATTTTGTTGCTTTGCCCTCTATAAATTAATGCCAGAAGATAATTAATTTCATCCCTCAAATTTAAAGTTGCGTAAAATGGACATCGTTTTAAAATAATGCTTGCTCTTTCTTTCTTTCTTTTTTTTTTTTCCGGTAAGAGTAGAGAAAATAATACTTGCTTTTTCTTAGTTTATTGATCGCATGTAAATCTAATGCACATTTAGCATGACTCACTCATGATTCCTCCAGAACGGCAATGGAACATTGCTGATTTAAAGACCTCATGTGTTTAGACTTTTGTAATGTATCCGTTGCCCTAAACAAACACGACCAAAACGTGAACTAGAGAAGGAAAATTTTCACTCCTTTTTTTCCATTCATATGAAGATAGCAAGTCATTAACTAACAATGTCAAGATGGTAATTACTTGGTGTATGTACTCCCAAATTCCGTCAAATTAGACATTAATGAACTAAAATTTTATACTCATGAAATAAAATTAAACATTCATAAAATAGTATTAGAAGTCTTAAAATTTAATAGATCAGTATGATCATTTCAGTACATGATCATATAATTTTGTAAGCTTAATATTATTTTAAAAATGTCTAATTTTATATAATACATAGGAATACATATTACTGAATTTACAAAATAATATCACTTTTCACTTTTAATTTAAGCAATATTCTTTTGTTGATTGGTTAGGTGTTGTCTTCATTAAAATTGAGATCCGGAGGTCGACTTTCATCATAAGTAAAAGGCCAAATTGCACCATTGATCCCTTAACTTTGTCAACTCGAGCAAGTTAGTCATTTATGAATGACTCATTATGACTTAGTCCCTCAACTTTGTAAAATATTGCGAGTTAGTTCTTAATTGGATGGAAAGGAAGACGGCACTTGTTCCTCAACATTGTCTACCTTCCTCCGCTGCACGCTATCAATCTTAGTGTGTCGGTCTTTCTCTGTTGCACGCCGTCGATCTCAGTGTGTTAGCCTTTCTCTACGCTTGCCTTTCGGTCTTAGTGTGTTCGACAATCCACCATCAAATATGCCCTCCTAGCCATCTAATCTACCACCTCCCTTGCCGCCACTGTCACCTTGTCTTGTCTTCATCGATTCGATCGTCGTCCGCCGCATTGATCTCTGTCCGATTATCTTGTCGACCGCGTTGATCTCTACCGTGTCACATTAATAACGTTGATTGCATTGATCTCCAATTTTCCTTCATGTCAATCTCCGTGTGTCACTGCATGGATCGCGTTGATCTCCTTCTGTTATAGGGTCGATCTTCATTCGTCTACTTCACCTCAATCGTCCGTTCGCTTCGTCCGTTCATGATAATCTCTGTCTATTTCATCCATGTGCATTGATCTCCGTTTGCTTGACCATGATCTCCATTCAACGACGCCATCGATATCGGATTTTGCAAAAGACGGCCTTAATCGGGACTTGTGAGGCCTCAAATCCCTCCGGAACTACCTCAAATTTATCCGGTGGACTAGCCGCCTCTGTCATCCGATAGATAAGCCACTGTGCTTTAACGTCGTGTCATCTTAAAAGACGCTTTCCGTCACTCCTTAGACTAATTCATTTAATTTAAAGAAGTTGAGGGACTAACACGCTTAATCTGAAAAGTTAAAGGACCAACTCGCACTGAGTCAAACCAAAAGGACTAACTCGCTTGAGTTTGTCAAGTTGGAGGACCATATGTGCATTTTGGCCTAAGTAAAATGGTTTCATCTGTTAAAAATACTCTATCACGGGATGATGTCTTCGCCGCTGGCCCAATGAAGACATGGTTTTGGTTTGAACAGCCAAACCATTACTATAATGTGCCTTGAGAAGAGTCGCCATTCCCAGTTCAATAAGAATGTGGGCCAAAATGTATAATTCACCCTTGAATTCAAGTAAAACGAACATACAACCCCTAAAACATCAAATCATGCATTTAACCTCTCCAACTCGGTAGAATTAGACACTTAAACACTTCCATCACCCACTATTAGTCATGTGCAAGCACATGACAAACTTTTTGTAAAGATCATCATGCTTTCTGAACTTTCATGA
The DNA here is from genome assembly GCA_005392925.1 of Aquilaria sinensis. NCBI lineage: Eukaryota > Viridiplantae > Streptophyta > Magnoliopsida > Malvales > Thymelaeaceae > Aquilaria > Aquilaria sinensis. Next base: position 179,788 of record SMDT01003095.1, on the reverse strand, counting down.
TGTTTGGGATTGATATGACAAAAACGGTTAAATGGAATGATCTCCAGAACATTTTACATAAATTTTCTAGAATTTGAATCAATTTTCAATTATTTGGTTTCCTCTGGTCTGCATCACCAGTTGGAAGTGACGCTAGAAAATGATGGCAAGGAAATGAGTGAAATGGTAGGGACATGTGGTTGTTGGTGTTGTTGCAGGTGGCAGCGGCTGAAAGACAACATCAACTTGGAGCTTGGTGAAGGCAAGGGTGACGTTGCAATTTTCAAGGTGTCAAGTTAATATTGCAACATTTTCAGTTGTTTAAATTGTAATGCAATGTTGATTACAGCTTTTTTTGGGCAAATTTAAGGAATAAATAGCTATGGGATATGAAAATATATAAATATATATCTTAAATATGTTGAAAATTTGGATGAAATTTCAAACTCTTAATGGGCCAGATAAGGGAAAACTTCAGCCATAGCTCAGACTCCCAAACCGTTTTAACAATTGCCCCATCACCTAGAAAATTGCAACTGCATCACTGTCTTCACCAAAAACTAAGTCAACACTCTTAGTTCCACCAACCACTGCCTGCTGCACCCTCAACAACCGCAATACATCCCTACTGTCTCACTTACTACTTTTCCATCATTCCCAAACACCACCACTAGTTAGGGATGCCAATTGTTGAAGAGGGAGAGACAATCCTAAACTTTGAATTTTTATTAATATGTTTTAGAGATCACTTCATTTAAATGCTATTGACATTTTGGTCCCAAACGTCATGAAAAAATCAAAAAGTGTAAGACTTGTTACAGACGTTCCTCACATGCTTGCATGTGACTAATGCTGGTTAAGGGATTGGCTTAAGTCACCAAATTTACCAAGTTGGAAGGATTACGTGTACTGAGCTAATGATTGGAGGACTATGTGTCCATTTTGTTCAAGTTCAATAGCGGATTATGGATTTTTTTTCCTAAGGATGTGGCCTAAAAGTTGGATCAAAACTAGGGATGACAATTGGGTGGATCGGGTCAGGTTTGGGTCAGGTTATTCAGGTTTGGGTCTAGTCAGGTAAGCATGAATTTGGGTTTAGGTTGATTTTAAGTTGAGTTGATTTTTTATGTGATTTAATTTAAATTAATTTTTATTTTTTTAGTATATAATTAAAATATTCATAAAAATATTATTCATTATAGTTTAGTACATGTTTAAGTAATTTAAATTTATTAGTAATACTTAATTATTTTTCTAAACCCATACCCTTAAACTATCACTATACTAGTTATTCAGATTCTCACTCAGCTATCACCTAGATATACACTACGACAATTCTGCTATGCTTTTTTTTAATGAATTTTCTTTGAAATTACTATGAAATGCAAATCAAGTTCACTATTAGTGACTAAACTGTAAAATTTAAAAAAATTGGGTGAAAATGCAAAGATTTCAAAAGTTTAGATACCCATGTTGTAATTATTAGTGGTGACTAAAATGAAATTTTTTTAAAATTTAGGTATCTTATTACACTATACTTAAAAGTTTAGGGATGAATGTTATAATTTTAATAATTGCTTATTAAGATCATTAAACTTACTAAATATAAAAATTACTTCTTTTGGAAAAATTCAAATATGGGGCTTACTAAATATGGAAGTTTCTTCCTCGAATATAATGCTTGCAATATATAGAAGTCATCAAAAAATGAAAGTTACTAAATATGAAAATTTCCTATCAAAATAAGAGAATTACTGAAAATGAATATCTGAAAAAAATGAAAATCCCCTTCCCAAATATAAGACTTACGAAATATGAAAGTACAAAAAAATGGAAGTTACTAATTACGAAAGTAAACATTCTAAATATGGGATATACTGAATATGAAAGTCTAAAAAAACAGAAGTTACTGAATATGAAAACCTCCATATTTAGGACGTACTAAATGTAGAAGATAATGAAAGAGGAAAGATAAAGTTTAGAGTGATGATTAAAATTGGGTATTGTCAGGTTTAATTATTGGGTCATCTCAGGTTCGGGTCAATTTAGGCTCGGATCATTTTCGGGTTTAGGTCATTTGGGTTCATGTTTTATTGTGTTTCCCTTTAACCGGGTTCGGGTTCATGTAAGGTTGGGTACATTCGAGTTCAAGTCGTTGACCTTTTTTGTCAAATCGGGTCAAGTTGAATTTGGGTTCAAGTGGGTTAGGCCATGTCATCGGATTTGGTCAGATTTTGTCATCCCTAATTAAAACCCTTAAAAAACATATACTTTACCCATCACTTCCTTTATAGTGTTCAACAACAACTTTGAAACCCTAAATTAAACTGTCGGATAACCATGTTCCAGTAATTTCAAAATTTTTAATATTTTTATCATAGCTAACCGACATTTAAAAAAAAATGATATGCATTTTACATTAAGAAAAAACTGATAATTCAAAAAATTTATTAATTATAAAAAAATATATTGGAGAAACCGACATTACTGGAAGATGACTATTGTACAGTTTAAATTACAGTTTCAAAAGTTGTTATTGAACAATATAAAGAACTAAGGGCAAAGTGTAATTTTTTAAAAATAAATAGATCAAATTCTGGGTTATGATAAACCTCAGGGGGTAATCATAAATTTCCCTTCGGGTATTTAAAAAGAAAAATTGTGTCTATGTATAAACTCGACTCTCACATCTCTTGGATTTCTGTCATGTCCCAAATAAACCCATCCTGCTCTAGTGCATTGAAAAATCGTAAAAACATAAACTGTGATTTATATTAACCATTAAATTGTGATTTATAGTAACCATTAAATTTAGGTCGATATTATAGTTATCTTCCCAAGTTTAGAAATTTTAGACTTTTCTTAAGCTTTTACTTAGGTTGATATTAAAATTATATTCCTAGGTTTAGAATTTTACACTTTTCTTAAGCTTTTTGTATTGACATCAATTATTAAAACCCCAATTTAAAATTGTATGATGGCTGTCTTAAAATAACTTTAATATGTTTAATAATATTTTTAATGGATATTTTTAAAAATAATTTTACAGTTGCAAAAAAAGAAAATTGATAACTAAAATGATTATAAAAATTACCCAAAATCTTGAAATTATCATAATATATTTATTTATGTAATTTAGATCAAAATTTTAAAAATTATTGTCGGACAATATACAAAAGAGAATAAAAAAAAAGTGTAAATTACTAAACTTGATGGGTTAGTATGGCAAAAACAAAGTTACGGGTAACTGCAAATGACCAAACTAGAGAAGGCCTTTTAGGAAGGTCGCCTTAAATGGTACCGACAATGTCAAATATCGATTCAAGAGTCCATGAAAAGAAACTGGCACTGTCGAATACAAGATTGCCTCTCCACTTAACCTACTCTTTAATTTCACGGCAAACTAACTACTAAACAGCTCAAGTTTCCACAGTCTGTTTATCCACTAATATTAGTAAGTTAGGCCGATTCCCTACTACTGTTAAAATTAATTTGACGTGTCACAGTAAAATGCCAAATCAAAATTGGCATGAATAAGAAATCCTATCCCTAGGCTCCCATAAACCATCCTTCCACGGATGGAATATGCATCATTCTGAGTAGAATATTTGCTCAATTAATGACTAGTGGTTTATTTGAACTGTTTTTCAAAGATAACTGGTTTATTTGGCCTTAAAAAACGTTAGTGGCCGATCCTGGCCAACCAGGTAACGTGAGTGGTTTATTAGTTAGTTTTGCCTTAATTTCACCTACGCGTTCATTCTAAAGTTATCTGAGAAGTTCCACGGAGAGCGAGATTCGTCGTCTTCTTAGTTCTGCCATACAACCACAAGCAAAATAAGGCTGGTTCGTCTCCGACCCAGTGAGTCGACGCTGCCGCTGCTGCGACTGCCGTCAATTTTCGCTACTGAGTATCGATCGGAAATTCAACCTGGTTACCCTTCGAGCTGGTCCCGTGATAATCTTTGACGATGAATAAGCGGAAAAGGACTAGCCTTGAAACGGCGGTGGTGGATATGTGGCAGCGGGAGGTGGGGGAGCTCTCTACCCGGAATTTCGCTCTTCGGCTTCGAGCCTCAGAGGTCTTATCCTTAACTCATGTGTGAATCACATGCCTGTCTTGTTTTGTTTTTCGCTCTGAAAATCACATTAATGTTTTTGATTCGGAACAACCTTGACGTTGAATTGCGATTTTTGGAAAACGTGCTAGGTGAGGCCTAATTTCTCCGTTAAAATTCGCCTATGTTTTTCCAATAATTTGCTTTTCAAATAATAGGTCTTCATTTGATCATGGGTCTTGGTTTAGCTATGGAATCAGAGTGTCCGCCATTGTGGTTCCAGATTCTGGGTTTTCTAATTACGGAGGACAAAAGCTATATTCTGTCAAGCAGATAAGCATTGTTCTTGTAGCCGTCGGTTATCAACGTCTCACGTTCAGTGATCAGCGGGTGCATGTTTCCGTTGTAGCAGATTGAGGAGCAAATCATTTTTCCTGTGTCATTCACAAAATAGGATAATGTCAGAGAATTTGTAAATATCTACACGAGCTAGAAAAATTTTGTATTAGAGGTGGCTACGAAAAAAGAGATCACCAATTGTATTCCTTTTATCCTGTTTAATTAGCTAAAATAATTTGAGAAAGTAGTTTGATTGGAATCTAAAAACCTTACCCAGTAGGAGTTATCAAATTTCAATCAGCACATTTTAGTCTTAAAAAACTCTTTCTGTCATAAAGTAGAATTTGATTAGGTTATAAATTTTATCTTTCAGGATCTTGTGCTTAAGCTCGACCTTCACAGCAGGCTTGTGAAACACAGAGGTTGTGTGAACACAGTAAGCTTCAATGCAGATGGTGATATTCTAGTGTCAGGATCTGATGACAGGCGGGTTATATTTTGGGACTGGGAAACTGGAAGAATCAAACTCTCATTTGACTCAGATCATAGCAGCAATGTTTTCCAGGCAAAAATTATGCCTTACACTGATGATCACAGCATAGTTACCTGTGCTGCAGATGGGCAGGTATGTGCATATATTATTTATCATTTTGAATATTAAGAGTAAAATGAATGATGATGTCTCTTTTCATCTGTTTCTTCTAAATACTGAAACCCTGTGTGGAGAAACCATAGTTATCTTAAGTTATCATTTGCACTGATTGTTTTGGTTGAAAAAGGTTTTACATGGAGCTGAATATAACATGTTGGAACAATTTTCACTTTGAGGCTTGGTAATGCAAACAGTATAACTCTTATCCCAAACTTCTTTTTTTTTTTATATCAAAGTTTATTTTTTGTATGTTTTTCCTTTTTTTTTTTTTTTTTTTTTTTGCCATCAACAAGTCATCATAGTAAAGTGGTTGTTGTTCTGTTTTTGTAGCATCTTTTATATCCAATAACTTGCTTGATTTTATGTGTAAAATTTTCCAGTCTTTTATGACAATGTTCACTCAATTGTAGGTTAGACATGCCCAAATTCTTGAGCACGGTGGAGTGAAAACTAAGTTACTTGCCAAACATCAGGGACGAGCTCATAAGCTGGCCATTGAACCTGGAAGCCCTCACATATTTTATACTTGCGGTGAGGATGGACTAGTACAGCATGTGAGTTGCTTAATGCTCAATAGTAAATTTCAGAATCTTTTTGTTACTGATATTTCTAGGTTGAGAAAACTTCAAATAATTTCTAAGTGAGAATCAATATGTAATATGTTTATATGCAAGATGTCCAACTTGATCATTAGCGTTGCTTTTAACTTAACTGCTAACCATTGAGTATAATAATTGGCAGTGTCTATTTTATTTCAGATTGATCTTAGGACCAGTCAGCCTAGAGAACTTTTTTCATGTCCTCCAGTTGATGATAGCAGGAGCTACATGCCAGTAATCCATCTAAATGCTATTTCCATTGATCCAAGAAACCCAAATCTCTTTGCGGTCGCAGGGTCTGATGAGTATGCTCGGCTTTTTGATATTCGCAAATATAAGGGGGACGGTTCAACTGATTTTGGACACCCTGCTGATTACTTTTGTCCACCAAATTTGATTGGTGATGACCAAGTTGGTATAACAGGCTTGGCCTTTTCAGATCACAGCGAGCTTCTCGTCTCATACAATGATGAAAATATCTATCTGTTTAATCGGAATATGGGACTGGGGCCTGATCCCACTCCATCTGTTCTGTCAGCAAGTAGTGATGTTTCTGTATCTGTTGAAACTGATGAGAAGTTAATCCCTCAAGTTTACAAGGGTCACAGGAACTGTGAGACAGTTAAGGGTGTAAGCTTCTTTGGCCCGAAGTCTGAGTATGTCAGTAGTGGGTCAGACTGTGGCAGGATTTTTATTTGGAGGAAGAAAGGTGGTGAACTGATTCGTGTCATGGAGGCAGATAGACATGTGGTCAACTGTATTGAGTCTCATCCGCACACAACTGTACTTGCAAGTAGTGGCATAGAGAATGACATTAAGATGTGGACTCCAAAGGCCGTTGAGAGAGCTGTTCTTCCTCCCAATATTCCACAGGTAAGCTTTCTTTTTTCCGGACGTGAAGAAAAAATTAAAACACACACACAGAATTAGAAACTTTTTAGGGTTGGAGCGAGTTATTTTAGTAACAAACTGTACCACAGGGAGCTGATTTCTTTGCTGTATCTGTTAACATTGATTTACTAGGACTTCAGAATTAAAAATCATAACATTTCTTTGCTATGTATGTAACATAGTAAGAGAGAGCTGATTTCTGTTTGTGTTTATTAAGACAAAAATGCACCTGTATTGCTTCCTCTGCTGCCATTGTTGGGCAATAGGTTGTTCTTAGGACATCTAAAAGAGGCAAAATTGAAGCGTGCCAAGTAATTCCTTCCCATCATGGGCAGCTTGAAATTTTATGCTGAAAGTTGCAATGTTTTCTTAGTTGATAATGCATGGTTCTGTAAGTCATATATGTCAATGCAGTAGACGTATGAGAAGCAGAGGAACTAATTTCTCTGCTGTTATTTTGTTGCAAAAGGTTCGGAGACCGTATCAGTTTTGTTTGTTTTCCTTTATTGGAGATGACGAGGATCGTTATTATTTTGATGATGAGGAGGATGGGGATGATGATGATGGTGAAGATAGTGGTGATCATGTTTTGTGTGATGATGATGGGGATGATGCCTATAGTGAAATGGAGTATGGTGATGATGATGATGACGCTGATGATGATGAAGACGATGACACTGATGGTGGTGATGAAGGTGATGATTATGACAGTGAAAGTGAAGATGGAGAGAATACCGATGGTGAAATTGATGATGATTATGACGATAGTAATATGGATGATAGCAGTTTTGATGTTAGAAATATTTCTGGAGGTTATGATGACGCTAATAGTGATGACTGTAATTTTGAACTTTCTATGTCTAGTTCAAACCAAAGTCCAGGAGCTGGATGTGCCGAATAGCTTCACCAGAGGACCTGCTGATGCAGTTATTTTCACTTAGGAGGCAGGAGAGCGGCCCAGAGCAAAATGGAGATAGCTCAGCTGTAGGTCGGGAACTTCTTGAGCTTGTACTGGCATTTAACACTAATAGTGATGCTTCTGATGATGGAGGAGATGCATCCGGGGCTGATGACTTGTTTAGTTGAGTGCTGTAGCACCTCTTAAGCCACCGAATGTAGCAACTGTAAATAACACAGTCGTATGTGTTGACTGGGATTTCGCAGATTCTCCTGCTGCAGCTTATTTTCTATATGCTCCGAGTTTTGTTTCATTTAGTTATTGGAATGAAATTTGCTGTCTATTGTTAATGCGCCCCTTTTAGCATGCTGTTCTATATTTTCCAGCTGTTTTAGTTCACAATGAAATCACAAAGCTCTGTTTCTCTCTAGCATAACCTGAAACTAAATAACTTATTTTATTGTAAGCTTATGTACTCGAACAAGAGCTAAGACAGATCTCAGCAATTACCAAAATAAATTAGCAGCGACCTCCACTGGCGACCTCCACCATAGACACTGACCAGTTCTTTCCTCGTAACATTCCTTCCTGTGAAAACTCGTCCCTGGTTCTGAATGTTGCTTTCTGAAGGAACTCGTCCCTGGCTCTAAGTGATGATCCTTTGAAGCCTTCCTCTTCTCTTATTGCATCCTTCATTTTTGTTTGAACTTCACGTGCCTTCTTTCTCATTTCTTCCCCTTTCCCTGTCTTCCTTGTTGCCGTCTTGATCACTCCTGCTATATGATCTCTGCTGACTGCAGATTCAGTTCCTCTAGCAAGCTCCACACAAATGCCTACTTGTTGCTCCAACATGTGGGAGTTGAACATCTGCTCTCCCGCTAGTGGCCATCCGATGATTGGCACCCCACAGACAAGACTTTCAAGCACCGAATTCCAACCACAGTGGCTAAGAAACGAGCCCGTTGATTTATGAGAGAGGATTTCAACTTGGGGTGCGAATTCACGGATCAGAAAGCCCTGATGTTTGCTCCTGATCCTGCCCTCAAATCCATCAGGTAGCCAAGCCTCCTCTGTTGCACGGAATCCCAAAGGTGGCCTAATCACCCAAACAAAAGCAGCTCCACTTGCCTCTAACCCCATAGCCAGTTCCCTCATTTGCCAAGGCGAGATCGAGTTCTGTGAACCGAAACATATGTACAGAACTGAACCTGGCGCCTGAGCATCAAGAAATGAAAACAATTCTTCATGCTTATCATTTTGATCATCTTTCTTCGCCAAAGTGCATGCTGGCCCTATCATGTACACCGGCTTTCCTCCCATTTTCCGGCTGAAGTACTTTGCCCCGGCGCTCTCCAACTCCTGTGTGCTGTTCAACATGATGGAATCAGAGGCAAAGCAGAGCATGAACTGGCGAGCTCTGTAGTTGAACCATGATTCGGCAAAGTCATTGTACTTGAGGTCATCACTAAGCTGCGAGCTCTGTAGTTTTAATGCTTCAGGGAAATCTGGAAGCAAGAACTCCTCTTCCGTGCCCTTGCATATGTCTTTATTGAATGAAAGTGAGAAATAAACTCCCATTCCATAACCAGAGCCTGCTATGAAGACAGAATGGAAGATTCCGAGTTCTCTGGCAACCTTAAGTGTCCAAGCCAAGAACATGTCAGAGATGATGCACACCGGAGCTCTTCCTTCTCTCTTACTGATATCTATGATGAGCTCTCTGAAGGGGGTTTCAAGCTCTTCGGAGGCTTCAAGAAACCGAGCAATGAATTCAACCGGGAGCTTATCGGTGTTCTCTGTCCCCGGAGGAAGGCCGTATGCAGCTGCGTCGAAGGTGATTTCGGCGAAGTCTATGTCGGTTTCGGAAGCAAGTGAGGATCTGAGTTTTTTTATGTTGAGAGGGGTATTAACAATGGTGATTGAGTAGCCTGTACCTCTCGCTTCTAAGAGTTTTGCTAAAGCCATGAAAGGGTTGAGATGGCCATGAGCCATGAACGGGAACATCACAATCCTCTTTTTCTCAGCCATGGCTGAAACTGCAAGGGATAGTGACAAGAGAGGCCGGCTATGCACAACTCTGCCTCCATTGCATGTATATATAATACTGGTCATGACAGAGACATCTAATTATTCGTTTATGGAAATGGAAAAGAACCATCAATCTTTCACTATACTTATAATCCAGAAAAAGGGAAAAAACAAAAGAAAGACAACTAATATATTAATTATTATCCTATAGACTGATGTCTAATTAGACATACTAATCTATTTTTAATTTTCTTATATATAACTCATAACTTAGTAAAAAAAATTACCTAATTTACCCCTAGACCAAAACTCAACCTCACCCCAGATACCCCACTTTTGTCGTCACTTTCACCACTGCCTCTTCTAACGAACCGATACCGCATCCAGATCTTGCCATCATTACTCGCATTTGGATCTCGTCATCCCTCACCACTCCTTACCTTCAGATCACGTTGCCACTCACATCTAGATCTCGTACCATCGATCACCTCTATATCTCAGCATTGTTGCTAATCAGATCGTGCCAATTGTTGTTTTTAGGTCACGTCACTCATTGCTTCTAAACCTACAAAACTATCAAAGACAAACATGAAAAAATATTTGACCTAGTGCTTAAAAATGTCTACAATAAAATATAAATGTGTCTAATATAGTATATGAAATAGTCTGCAAAATAATATAAAAATAATATATTATAATGTACAATTAAAAGTGTCTGAAACTACAAGAATAAATGTTTAATTGAATATTGAAAAATGTCTAAAAAAAAATGTGTAAAAGTGTCTAAATTAAAAGTGTTTGAATTAACTCGTGAACAATTTATTATCTTCAAAACATAACTATTTGAAATAATAAAAAAAAAGTATTTGAAGTTATAAAAATAAGTGTCTAATTGAATATTAAAAAATATCTAAAGAAATATGTAAAAGTGTCTAAATTAACTTGTGAACAATTTGTTATCTTTAGAAAATATAAAAAAAAGTTTCTAAACAAAAATGTAAAAATGCTGAAAACAATATATAGATAAATAAATGTGTATAAATTAATGAAAAAAAGTGTTTAAATTAATATCTAAAAATGTCTAAAGTGAAATACAAAGGTACCATAACAATAACTAAGAAATAAATTTTATTTTTTATTGGGAAGACAAATCCGTTCACAGCCTCTTCTTCCTCTCATCCCTCTCATCTCTCATTTCTTCTCTATCGCCATCCCTCCACAGCAACCGCCTCCACAGCCACCCTCCCTCCACGCCCGTTCGCCTTACCCCGTCTACCTCTTTGGCCTTTCTTCATCATTCCCATCACCTCACCTCACCTCGTCATTTATCTTATTGTCATTGCACCACCTCTCCTCTGATTGCACCACCTTACATCACCAATCATCTGCTCAGATCCCTGTTGCTCATCACTGCCAATCCTCAACTCCACTTCTCAAGCAACCATCGACTCAGCTTCTCATATCCATAGTCCACACCGTCACCTTGATCTTATTGCCAAAAGAGAGCTTTGGGAGGTAGTAATGGCCGCCGACAATGCATTTGAGAGATAGGTGAGAGTTGATGCCTGGACAGAGATGATAGAGGGTCAGGGCACGCAAGAAGAAAAATATAGTAAAGAATGAAATTTAGAATAAATGGCAAATCTGTAAAATCATCTTCTGTGTCTAATTAGACATATGCTCAGCATATCCCTTTATCCAATTTATTGATGATTAATGGCCGTATCAAGAAATTTCCAGCTAATAATATGGGATGTTGCCCTACCAAAAAAAAAAATAATTGGAAGGTTACTTATCCCAAAGTATTTAATTACTTAATCATTTACATGCTTCTGTCTTTTTCCCCAAGTCCATGGAAGAAATTGTTAGAAGGCGACGAGAATCACTATGATTTCATCTGTCCAGCTGAGCTAAGCCCGATTCCTGTCAGAGCAGGTGTACTTAAAAATTAAAATAAAAGAAAATTTTGTGACATTTTACCGGTTCATGACGACGCTATTTCTCAGTGAGTTAGTATGACCTAAACCAAACCACCAGAAATTCTCTATTTTTTAGGAGTACGACTCTTTTAATAAGTTTTCCATTTTAAAGCAAGAACTTGGTTTCCTAACCAGCAACTGGGCATGCCAAGTCCCTTAAACAAACAATGCTGTCTAGATTTCATTTCACCGAGCTGGGCAGCCAGAATTTCATCGGCTTTAGCATTTTTGCTGTTAAGTGGTCTGTATCACATCACATAAGTGTGCGTTATTGTATTTGCAGTTTGTTAGGACTGTGGCCATTGACTTAGTACAAACTATAAATAATATTTCATCCGTTTCACTTTGTATAAAATTTTGAGTTTGGTGTGAAAATTAAGAAAAAAAAATTTCACTTTTATCATCCATTTTTTACATGTAAATTAAGGAAGACAGAAAAAATGATTTATTCTCATTTAATTTTAAATTATGTATATCAATATACCATAAATATCAGGGATATGTTGTGTAGTGGGGTCCAAAAACCTCATTAAATTTTTAATTTATTTAAAAATATTAAACAATTTTTTATGGATCTCACTAAAATTTATTAAATAAATGTGTTAATTTAAGAATAAAAACAAAACGCTAGTGTTATCAAACCCAGCTAGTCCGACCAGTTAGACTGGTTCAACCACCACTCCGGGGCATAGCGGTAGGGGTGAGAAAAATTTTGATTATATACGAAATAATCAAGTAACTGAAAAAAAAAGTTAGTTTTCAGCTATCACTTTTAGATATAATTTCAATTTTCTATTATAACTGAAAATCGGTATAAAAATTCGGTTCAGTATTTGGTTTACTTCAATTAAAATTTGGTTAACCGAAATAACCGAATTTTAATTTTTACAGGTATTTATATTTGAGATTTGGATAGAATTATGTATGTGATAAATATTTGTTATGTGTATGTATATGATGTTAGGATTTTGAATGGATTATAGATGTTTGCTATGTGATTGGAATGTGCATTTTGATTGAAATATGCGATGAATATTTGAGATTTGGAATATACATGCATATAATTCGGTTATTTCAATTAAAACAAAGGAACACAATTTATTTTTTTATTTTTGTTTTATCCAATAATTTGGTCTATTTGGTTATTAGTATATAAGACCGAAAACCCAAATAAATTATGTTATTCGATTTCGGTTGAAACCAAAAAAACTGAATAAGCACCTATACATAGTGAGCTATGTTGCACCTTTACACCCCTTAGGTTCGAAACCTGGTTAAGCCCGTTAGACCCAATGACCCCGGTAGCTTGGTTAACCCGAGTTAGACAAAATTTACATGGATTCTAGGCTTTGCTTTTTTTTTTTTTGCTAATGTGGGCTTTGTAACTTAGATCACTTAATTATGTTGAATTAATATTTAGTTGGCCCAAAGTTGAAAAAAAAAATAAAAAAACTTAGAAGTTAAAAAGGATGCAGACGACAATCTCAAGGCAAAGTGTGAATGAAATCTTATAAGAAGCGGAGAGAAATGGACAGAAACTGATCAAGCATAAGAGATTATTATATTCTTTATTTTATTAGTACTTTATAGGATTTATCTTATAGATAAAATCATTAATTATTCATGTATGTTGTTGGAATATTTAGGAATTTAAATTTAAAGGTGGAATGATTGACTACACACTTAATTTATTGGACATTAAAATTATGTATTAATTTATTATGAAATATAAAATATAAAGTCTTATCATACATCATATGTATAAAAAAAATATTAAAGCATGTTATACTTTGGATAGAAGTAACATGGCATGCTTAGTAGTGTGTGAGCATGCTTATATGCAAAGGCTGTTGTACATTGCAATTGGCCTTACTAGTTAAACTGGTTGGCCCATAACCCGTCCACCGTTCCAAGTTATTCCCCTAGTCGAGTCTAACAATATTGCAAAATGTTAAGAAAAAAATGAATAATTAATTTTTTTTATAGTTATGTTGAAATTAAATTAAGATTTCATGTGTTTATTTTATAAGTATGTTGTACATAAATCTTCAATACAAAAAAATTGTATTGTATATAAAAGATTAATTATAAATGGACCCCATAAAAAATTTCTAAATACGTTTCTGATAAATACATATATAAAATAATAAAAAATAATTGATGTGCGTATTTTAATATAAATTTAATATTATTTCCAATCTTTTATATTTTGAAAAATAAAAATTAATTCATAAGTGGCAACATGATTTAGATTTGGAAATCCTTGTGATTCTCCTTTGTTTTTTGATGTACAAAAAATGGTTGAATTTTTGAATAGATGACTTTAAGAAAAGTTAAAATGAGGAAACAAGAAATCTAATGGTCTAAAAACCTTAAAAATCTAGAAATTTTTTTGATACAGTGGCGCTGATGTCGAACTCAGTTTTCCGGTGACTGACTCAGTTTCCCATGAGAGGGAAGAGAGTAAAAGAGAAGCATGTGCAAATAGCTACCGAGCAGATCAGCATGCTGCAAAATTACAGCTATAAGTCCCTCCCCTATCCCCCGATTACCACTTAAAGCATCAATGTTTACAATGTGACATTTTTGGTAGTGTTCTTCTAATGGTTGGGGCCATGGGGATTGATGTAGTTGGTATTTTTCAACGGATTTGGCCATTGCAACCCTTTTTTTGACGTGTTTCATGACACATTTCCAACGCAAGGCCTTTAGTAAATTTTTCAATGATTTTAGCCATTGAAAATTTTCAACACACGTGGCCGTTGGAAAGTCCCATTTTTTAGTAGTGTTAGGAAATTTATGATAAAAATAATTAAAATATAAAAATTATATTTAGCGCTTTTTATCTTTCGTAATATTTTTTTTCACAAAAAGGGTAATGTTTCATGGTTAGCTGCAAGTTACAGTAAGAAACTAGTGGTAATGTACATGGCACACAAAAACGGTAATAAAGAAAAGATCAAGGTAACTGTTGGTTTGCAATTGATTGACAGAGTCGAAAGGTAATGATTAGGTGGGTAATGACAATAATTTCCACAATGAAATGTGGACAGAAATTCGCCCACTCGTGTCGGTAGCAAATACTACCGCGTGTCGCTTTGGTTGGCCACTTTACTTTTATTTTAGTAAAATTCAACTTAAATATATTTATATTTATGTGCATTAAAAAAATTAAAAATTATATTTAAAAACTATCGTCTTAAAGTTCCATTTCTATTTTATCATGAAAGAACTGAAATTATAAATTATTGTTGTAAATAGTAAAAAGTTATAGATTTTGTGTGACGGTGAGAATATATAGAAATTAGATTTTTTTAAATTAATATTAAAAATAAATTTATGTTACTTCCTCCATTCTATGTTCTTTGCAATATTTACTATAAAGTAATTAATCTATAATTTTTATTTTCAAAATTTTAGTTTATAAATGAAAAATTTTTATATATGAATGATAAATGGAAACCTATAGTTTCTAAATATATTTTTTTTTTATTTTTTCCAACAAAAATAATATAAATAAATTAAAATCAACTTATTTGAACAAAATTAGGAAAAATAATAATAAAAGCGAGAATGAGGTATCAAAGGACTTGCAGTCACTGATCTCGGTGGAGGACACATACATACTTAAATAGGCAGAGATTGCCTGCAACCTACTCAAATGGAGAAGCAAACAATGTTTTAAGGTACTTACTAAAAATTGCATTATACTTAGCTAATTACTCCCCCTATCTTGTAAAGCTTATCTATTTTATAATTCACAATAATTAATTTATAATTTTTTTAAAAAAAAATTTTTTATAAAAATATAAATTTTTTATATAAAAATGTTACCTTAAAAACTTTAATTTATAAATATAATTTTTTAAAATATTTTATAGTTCAAATTAATATAAATATATTTAAGTTAAATATTAATTAAAAAAATAAAAAATCATTTTTTGTGGAACAGAGGAAATATAAGTGTTAGCTTCACCCAAAATAAATAAAATGAGTTATGGAACCTTCCTCTGTCCGCCTCAGGGCAAAAGGAGAAAAATAATTAGGTAAGTAAACTTTAGAGTGAGAGTGAGACCAAATATACGAATACGACAAGTAAGTAGCTAGCAAGGGCTAATCGCCATTTGGACTTGTTAGTTATAAATAACATAGGGTAAAATTCATCATGGGTCATCTAGTTTATTATTTTGTTATATTTGGATATCTTACCTTTATTTTATTTTAGTAAAATACCTTTTCTCTTATTGCGCGTCCTGCTCCACTACGTTCCATCAAATTAATTGTTAACTTAGATGGAAAATGATGATATGATATTAAATAATACTAAATAAACTTAAAATGATAACTTCAGTTCTCAAACTATTTTAATTATTAATTCTAACCCTTAAAATTTCAATTAAGCCAATTCTACCCCCAAACTTTTAATCTTTCATCTTTACTAACCTTTTAAAGTTTCACTTAAGCCAATTCGCCGGAACCACACCACCACCCTGTCTCCCCATCTCTTCTTCACTAAAATTTAGGCGCCTCAATCACACCCTCACCCTCATTGCCTAGATTCACCATCCACCAAGGCTTCCTTCTCTTTCGTCTAGATTTGCCGGAATCGCACCATCGCCTTGTCTCCCTGTCTCTTCTTCATCCAAATCTAGGTGCCTCGATCACACCCTCACTCTTGCCGCCGTTGCCATCGTAGTCCCAAGGCCCTACCATTTCTTTTTGTCGGAGCAACGACGTCGTCCATGGCATCGCCACTGCATCTGGATTTTCCATTCCACTCTCCTGTCTTTTCAATTTCTACTTCACTCTACTCCTGTAATCGAATGGGATAATTGACGGATTGAATTGAAGAATCAGCAATCAAATCAAAGAATGCGGGGTGGTGGAGAGGGAGTGTTGGAAGCAGGCTGGTGGTGAGGAGGGAGGCCACTAGTGGGAGCGGGCTGGTGCCAAGGGTGGAACGACGATGGTGGGATTGACGTGGGAGCAGCAGTATAAGGGGCTGTGGGGCAGTGGCCCCCAGATTTTCCACCAGAAATGGAGCGCAGCGGGTGATGGCAATGATAATGATGTGAAGGGTTGGATTGAAACCGAGAAGAGAGGAAGTCCAGGGGCTAAAATTAATAATTGAAAAAAATTTGAGCACTGAAGTTATCATTTTAAATTTATTTTGGTATTATTTAATGACATGTCATCATTTTCTGTCAAAATTAATCTTGAAATTAACGAAAAGTACCTAAATAGGACACGTAATAAAATGTAAGGTATTTTACTAGGATAAAATAAAGATAAGATATCCAAACAGAACAAAAAAATAAGCTAGATGACCCTTTGTGGATTTTACCCAAATAACAGGTAAGCCAACCTGCCCTGCGTGAATCACGATAGGCTACGGCTTCTAGAAACAAATTAGCTAGCTAGCCAGCTTTTTCAAATGTGTGGTTTCCTTCCAGCAGGCAAGACCTTCCCATCACTAATAATAACAACCGCTAAGACACATTCCGTCATCAAAGCAAGCTTCATCACAAAGCTTTTGCTATTTGTAGTACTACATTAATTATCACGCTTACTAAATTTTTTATATTAATTATATTTTTAGAAAAAAATATTAAAAATTTATAAATTCAAAAATAAGTTAAAAGATATTACAGCAAATAAATAGAGGTAATTTATCATGTTCCCGCCTCAAAATAAATTAGCCTAAAAAATCTCTCCTAAAGCTGAAGAGAAAGGGAGAAGTACGGTAGTAAGACCACACTGATTATATATGTCAAGATCTAACCTTTAGTACCAGCAACGCCATATACTAAGAGGGAGCTCGAATCAATTTAAATGAACTAATGAAAGCTCATTTTATTATGATTAATGCAGGTCAAAGTGGATTGCTTTGGGGTGTGCGTCTTCTAATATGAAGAAGGGTATGAACTTTGGTATTAATGACATTTCTCAGCTACACGTGGCCATGATAGATGTTAATTTTTATGGTTAAATATGTTGACTTTTTTATCAATTTTAACCACTACTTTATACCTCACCACTTAACATTTTTGGCCAATTCTAGCTTTGATCATTTATTTTGTAAGTTAGAGAAGCGGAACGTAGCATTGAAATAGCACCAAGATGAGCGAAACGAAAAACTGGCATATTAAAGTCAAAGCGGATTTATAAATGTGAGACTTAGGCCCTAAAAGTGAAGCTCATGCACAACAGTTTAAAAGTCCTTGCCTAAAAATTACATTCTGAAGGCCTAGGCACCAGTTGAGGCCTCAGCCCCAGGAACCCTCGAGGCTGGAGGCCTAGGTGCTAGAACACCCCTTCATGAGGCTTAAGCTCCATGAACTTTCAAACCTGGAGGTCTAGGTGCTAGAAAACCACCTCCTAAGGCCTAAGCGCCCTTGTACCCAGGAAAATGGTCCCCCACCTCAATTTTGAATCTAAGCTTTCTATTGGCAAATGATTTCTATCCAAATGAATTGGTGGGGTAAAAAGAACATCTCCAAGAGTAGAAAAACTTGGAACCTAGCAAAAGAACTCATTCTTCATCTTTATCTTCTCATCTTAGAACTAGTTTTTCCATAACCACCATTATTAGTATTCTTTATTTTTCTTAGTCACCATTGGAGCTAGCTTGGAGATTACTTGGAGTGTTCAAGGGGGCTTGCTTAAAGACCTTGGAGGCAAGCTCTTCTAATCATCTTGGGTTTATTCTTTTATCTTCCTTGTAGTTTTTCATGGATAATATAATATTTATTTTCATGATTATGTTTTACTTAGTTATGGAGTAATCTTTTATAGCATTTTCTATAGATGTAGCTACTTGGATTGATTATGTTAAATGAATTAATGGTTATGTGATGTTAGTTTTCTACTAAATGTATGTTTATTCTTCTCTTGAGTTTATTGTTGTGTTAGCTAGTTGATGCCCATAATTAGTTGCACTATAAATTGCCTTTAAATTATTAGAAAAGATTAAAAGCTATTAGACCTAGTAGAAGAATTTAATGGCTATGGGCTTGTTAGGAAATTAGTCTAAGTCATTAGGTAAATGTAAATTGAGCTCTAATGCCTCTTTCTCAACTTGTAATTAGATAGAAATCCTTATTGCGTTTAGGTTAGAGAGATTAATTCTTTCACTTGAAAAAGTAAGAATTTAATTTAGCAACTTTACCAACATGCATTGGAAACTAACTCACTAACTTGAATTCACCACTTAATCAAAACAAGTAGTGAATCTATAGGAAGTGTGCTTTAGTGATTTTTCAAAACCCCATATTTTCATCGTATTCCTAGCATATTAGTTTAGTAGCATCTTAATTAGGCTAGCTTAACTTAGACCCATTAATTTACTTGTTTAGCCTTTTATTTGATATTGTTGATTTAGCTAAAGTTGTCTTAATGTAGTGGTACTTGGCAAGTGAATCAATCAATCTTCGTGGGAATGATACTCACTCACCCCATCTATACGTCCACCATGCACTTGCGAGTTAAGGATTAAAATTCAACTACAAGTCATAATCACCAATACAACTGGTCAGAGAAACTGATCCAGCGACACCCAGCTTCTTCTAGCCTCGCTGGTGCTTGTTGGCATCGAATTTAGTACGTAGAGCCCTGATTTGAGCTACTTGCACTAGAGAATCCTCTCTACTGCATTGCCATCATGTCCGAGCTTGGATTTAGAACAAATTGATAGGTGGATCCAAAGGTGGCATGTGGGATACAGACCTAAGGGATGACAGAATTAATTAGGGGTGGGTCAAGCGGCTTAAGGAAAGATCGACATCACAACGATAGGCCATAAGTGTCCGAGCTGAGGGTGGGTCATGGGGCTTAGGGAAGAATCCTCTCTGTTGCACTGTCGTCATGTCTAAGCTTGGCTTTAGAATGAATTGATAAATGGATCTGAAGGTGGCACGTAGGATACAGACCCAATAGACGACAGAGGCAGCTGGGGGTAGGTCACGAGGCTTAGGGAATGATCAATGTCGCAACAATAGGCCATAGGTGTATACTCCTCTATGAGAGAGTACGTGACCAACAACGGTGGTATATTCGGTAATAAACGTGAACTTTGAGATTAATTAGACAAAATAGAAAATAGGTCAGAATTACCCACCGAAGACCTGCGAGCAACCTACAATTAATCGGTCCTCATTAATTCATTTAATGGGAGAAAAACTGGCTTTAAATTTGTGCTTGTGTTGTAGTCCTTGTTTAGCTTTCCTCATGCTAAAATGTATATTCTAACTAGGTGACATGACATGTAAATTCCAGGAGGCATAGAAAAAAAATGGGAAAAAGAATGAAAAATGTAGCAAATAAAAATTTAAATAGGTAAAACTCTTATGCGGTGGAAGCAAGGTAATGGTAACTGAAAACAGAAGTAGTAATCCTAAGTAGAATCAATGGGCGGAACTAGAACACAATGAGAAAAAAGGCTAATACCAATAATTAAGTATGGGATTGTTAAATTATCAGCCCTTTCTCTCATCAAAACAGGGATTTTTACATTGTTTTAGCATCCCAACTACGGTAGTATGTCATAGCATTCTAGGTGTCATCGTATGAAAAACTCACATAAGAGTTGTTAGATCTTTAACCTGTTACCTGTTAACCAAATATCGATAAGTTAGAAAAAAATAAGAAAAAAAATAAACTAGAAAATGAAAACATTTTGAGTGAGGCGAAAGTAAAGAAAAAAAATCCATTGGGCTAACATTTGAAAGTGAGGAGGGGTTTCATGAAAGTCCAAATCTGTTAGGAAGTGAAGTGAATTGCACGACGAGCAGAGAAATAAGTTTATTGGTGGCCAGAGAGCAACAACATTGTTCTTTTGGTTTATGGCATGAGATTGAATGAATCTGATAGAACAAAAGCTAACTCAGGGATAACAAACGCATAAATATGGAAAGAAAAGTGACAGGGCAAATACAAAAGCGACTAGTTGAAATAAAAAATGATAATGTAAAAAAAAACAATCAAAGAAAATAAAAAGCAATGGATAATTGAGTTGATTGTGAACCATGGATCCTAAAAGTGAACCGATTCACATTTAGGGGTCTAATAGAGAACCAGTGACCATTTGAATGTAAACTGGTAAATACTAATTCACATTTAGGGGGTCTCTGGTTCACATTTAGAGGTATGATGGAGAACCAGTGACCTTCCTAAATGTGAATCAGTAAGTATTAGTTAACATTCAAGGGCGACCTAGCTTACATTTAGGGGCCTGAAGGAGAAGTTGTGATTTTCTTGAGTGTAAACCAGTAAGTACTAATTAATATTCAGAGGCCTGAAGCAGAACTAGTGACCCCCCTGAATGTGAACTAGTAAGTACTGGTTCATATTCAGAGGCCTGAAGGAGAACTAGTGATGTCCCTAAATGTAAACTAGTAAGTATTGATTCATATTTAGGGGCCTAAAGAAGAACCAGTGATCCGTGAACCGATAAGTATTGGTTCACATTCAGGAGCTTAAAGGAGAACCAATGGCCCCTCAGAATGTGAACCAGTAAGTACTAGTTCACATTTAGGGCCCTGGTGGAGAACCGTGACCCCTTGAATATGAACCGGTAAGTATTGGTTCATATTTAGAAGTCTGATGGAAAACTAGTGTCCCCCCATTAACGTGAACCGGTAAGTAGTGGTTCATATTCAGGGGGTCCTTAGTTCACAATTAGGGGCCTAATAGAGAACCAATGACCACATTGGTTTACTTTCAAGGGGTCACTGGTTTACTATCAGGTCCTTGACAGTGAACCAGTTACCCCTCTGAAACGTGAACCAGTGAGAAGTGATTCACTTTCAGGGGGTTACCGGTTCATTGTTGGGGGCCTGACAGTGAACCAGTGACCCCTCTAAATGTGAACCAATCCTTACTAGTTCACATTCAAGGGGACAATAGTTCACCGTCAAGCCCTTGAGAGTAAACCAGTGACCCCATAAACGTGAACTAGTTCTTATTAATTCACTTTTAGTATGTCATCGGTTTACCATCAGGCCTTCGAAAAGCGAACTAGTGGCCTCCTAAATTTGAACCAGTTCATTTTAGGAGAATTAAGACTTGAGTAGAAATTAGATAACGTTTAAGATTGATTTGGTAAAAGAATAAAAGTTTTAGGATTGAAGTGTTTTTTTCCAAAAAAATGTGGTGCCAACATTTTTCTTTTTTCTTTAGCACTTTCTATATCTCATAAATGATTTTCTTCTCCCTTTATCAATTTTTATATCTCATAAACATTTTTTGTGGTTTTTTAAACACTTTTTACCAACTATAAATTCTAGTTCACCAAATTTAATTATTTTTTAAGTGCAACGGTCAATCATTTTTTTGACATTTCAACTGCATGTTCATAAACCGTATCACTTTTTTTCTCATGTTCTTCGTTTTTTTCTCATGTTCTTTGCATCTTATTCATCATATTCTAAAACACTAATACTAACCTAAATACATCTAAGAGACCTTTACACCTTTGATCATTCGTGGCTCGCTACACTTTGTATTCTTCTTCCACACCAATGGGATGAAACATTTATGTGTTGATCAATATTGTAGGAACAAATTGATCAATATTATTGGAAAATTTTAAGGATTCTAGACACTACTAATATTTTCCCATTACATCATCTCCCCCTTCTATTTGCATTTACTTTTACCAACAAATTTACTTACTACTAATACACTAACTCTTTTTTTATGTTTTCATTAACTCAATTTTTACATTAACTCTCATTTTTTATTTTTTTTCTTCCAGCAATTTTTTGTGTTGATTGAGTCTTTCTTTTTACGTTTTTTTTTGTCTTAAATGTCATTGATTTCATTTATTTCACAAACATTTTACAACAACATTTCACAAAAAAAAAAAAAAATTTGCTAATAAATTATCTAATAATATATATCAAAATGATTGCAACTAATTTCTGATTTTTTAAAATTTATTTATCATCATATTTTCTATTTTACCTACTAGTGTTACATATCTACTAATATCATAAATATGTATGTATGTATATTTCTGTGTGTGTGTATTATAGCATATGTATTTTTTTTCCTTTTCAACATCCGTTTACTTTATTTATAATAGTATTTCTGTTAACTGATATCTTCTATTTATTTTCAACTTAGGAATTAGTTATGTAAATTAAAGATTTTTTTTTTCAGATATAACCTCCACATTTTGAATTATTTATTTTATAAATATCCAATTTTAATTTGACATAGCCATATTAGATAAAAAGTACAATTGGCAATATATAAGTTAAATACCACTATATTTTAGTAGTATGTTTTATAATGGCAATTTGGAATACAATCATGGTCACTAAATTTCCATCGTAAATCTAGCACATAAATCTAACTTATTCAGCAAGAATTTTGCAACTTGTTTAAGGTTTATGCTCTTGTTTATACGTTTACTTTCTCTCGGCCTCGTCTATTTTCTAATCTCATTGATCATCAAATGCATTTGTCCCTTAATAACAAAAATATTAAAAATCTTAAAATTATTAGAATATTTTTATCAGATAATTTAATTTAAGGTTTCAGATGTTGTTATCGGAAATTGTAACGGAAGCTGAGGTAAAGTGTCAGTTTTTTAAAAAATGGGTAAATCGTATGTTAGGCCAAACTATAGAAGTTTTTTTTTATAATTTTCCCCTTCTATGTCTTTCGTTTTCCATTTACCGCATATTTTTTTTACCTGATAAAAAGTTTTATGTATTGAGATTTTAATCCACCACCACAATAAATACAAGTGCAAGGCTTTTGTCTTCCATTTAATGCTTTTTTAAATACATTACCATTTTTCGTTGCCTCCTATCACTTTTTCAAATGCATTATCATTTTTCATAAGTTCCTGTCTCAATGCTCATGCTGCATTCTTATCACTTTATGTGTATCAAAAACGCTTTCCCTTTTCTAGAAACACTTTTGTTGCCTTAATGCTTGACTCCATCCACTCTTGCTTTTCAGTCAAAGTAAACTCATGTTTATATTCCTTATCGCTTTTATAAAATGTTATTTTCCAAATTTGCTTCTTTGCTTTTAACAATTTATTAATGCACAGTAAAAGCGTTACCATACTAAAAAAAGTGACTTAGTATAAGTAAAGACTTTGTGTTCATGAAAAAGTCTATTTTTATAATAACAATGATTTTTAGCATATAAGAACTTTTAACAAATTCTATTCAAATTATTGAAATAACACAACTACTAACCTGCAACTTAAACTTCTCCTTGATCCTTCAGACCATCACAAACTTCTCTTCCTTTGTTGAAGATCAAACTTGCATACTCTCTCCTTCATGTGACTGTCAACATGGATAATCAATAATGTAGGAATAATATAGGAATTCATCCAAAGAAAAATTGTAAGAATTTTAAATATTAACTGGCCTTTCTCAATTACTTTGTCCCCACACCCAGTACATTTGCATTTACTCATCATTATCCACTTCCTCTCAACACTGTTACGTTAACTCCTTCGACACCTATTCAATTCTAGTCTAGCATAACTCTCCCCTATTTATTAATTCTAATCTTCATTAACTTGAAACAATTATTAGTTCTAACCATACTTATCTAACAATATTACTAATATAATATTAATATTTTATGATACATTTTATTTTACATAAAAAGATAATTATTTTTCTATTTTTATAAATTTTTAGCCTCATAAATTACATATAAAATTTATTCACATACCCTCGGAAAAGCCAGTTAACAGGATGTAAATAAATTTTTTTCCCCTTATTTATCGTTTTGTCGTTTCTACCTCTCAGTTGCGGCAAACAAAGCAGAATTTTCTCATCAGAACCACTTGCATTACACAGATACTTGTACTACTACTCCACTCCAGCACGCATCACTTTTAAGGTTAGTGGTTGGTTAATTTTGAGCACTAACCTGGCTAAATCTAATGATTGCTTTCCTTGACCAATAATCTTACGAATTAAACAGAATGCTTGCTTTGGTTGCCTTTGATGAACCAAAGATATCCAACTCCAAGGTTAATCATGATTAAGTAAGTAATGACCAGACCAATAGTTAAGACAATCTTTGAGCGTGGTTAGTCTATAGGAGCAGCCCTCCAATCGTCTCACTCATTACCGAACAGAAACTGCTCCATCATATAAAAGTATTTTAGGCAACAAATTAATTAAAGGCAGGGACTTATCGTACTCTGCTAATCGCTAATTAATCTCTTGTCTTCGCATGGGATTAACCAATCGAACAACTGTTAGAAAAAGATGAGAAAGTGACAGAAATTGGATTTGCCGTGTGGAAATTTGATAGGCACTCGCCCGGCCGCGGCAGCCGGTATCTTATTTATGCTATGAAACACGTTAAAACAATAAAATACAATTTATGAGTCTTAAAGCAAATAGTATAAGTATAGATATGATTACTTATTCATATGATTCTAGCAAGTTACACTTTGAGTGTGGGTAATCTTTCAGAAAATTTCCCAAGAAGCCAATCCCCACTCCTCCTGGACTTCATTCCCTGTATATAATATATTGCCTGGACACAAAAGCATACAGTTTTATGGAGCACTTACTACTACTAGCTACAACTAGCTAGTTCTTTGAATATATTCTCTTTATTTTTTTTTTTGGGTAAAATTTCGTCAATATTCCTAACCTTTAAATTGGTGCTCACTTTTAGTATTTAACTTATCAAATGATTTCATTTGGTCCTAAATATTTCTAAAATATTCTATATATTAATGCCTCACTTGATAAAATATATTATATTAGAATAACTGTTGGACAAAATTTTTTTATAACTACCTTCGAATAAATTTTATTTTAAATAATAGGGCTAATTCGTTTTATTGAAACTCAATATTATGTACATACAATAATCCATTTGAAAATAAATTTTAATGTTGTTATTAAACTTTTATAAAATTTTCTTTTTTAATGTCCAAAACTAGAAAAATTCATAAAAATTTAGTAAAATAAAATTTAATTTAAATGGATTATTGCACATATATAATGTTGGTTTTTAATTAAAATTAGTTCTGGGTAAAAAAAAATATAAGAATAAAAATAAATTTTTTCTAATTCAATTGACTTAAGTTAAAACGAACTGAGTGTAAATTTTTAACAATTAATACACAATTTAAATTATCATTTTTTCCTCTATGTAATTTTGGTTATGTGTATCATTTACATGCACTAACATAACAACTTCCATTTGAGTTTATGGGTTCTAGCCAATAAGAGATCGATTAACATGAAACGTCCTTAATTGATTTAGGATAAAAAAAGAACAACCAATGAATTCGTGGTGAAAATGAAATGATAATCAAATGTCAAGGGCTATTTAAGAAATTTTTCACTACTTTTTTTTTTTTTGCCTCATATAATGAGTAAATTGCATTCATGAGCTCTAACATTTAATTATTGTACCATTTTAAACTCTAACATCAATTTCTTACATAGAAAATCTCAAACCTTGTTTAAGTGTTCTATTTTTAAACCTATTGTGGATGAAAACCATTTGTATGGACAGAAAACACCATGTAGCATGCCAACGTGCGTGATTTACCATTGTGGCACAATGAATAAATAGCTAGTAATAATGTGGAAAAGGAAAAAAAATAAAAAAATAAATATATGAAAAAAGGAAATTTTCTATGATGGTGAGGCAAAAAAATAAGGGGAAAAAAATTGAGAGGGAACCCTTTACCAGCGTCACGCCTCTATGCCGCCTTCTGCCACTTCCTTTTGCAAAACATCAAACCCCGTCCAAGTCACTTGTGACCATTAGTCCCAAGCCCTAGATTTTCTGCCTTCCCCAATTTGCGTTGTGCCCTATGTTCTCTCTCTCAAATGCAACCACCCAGATTGCCTAATTAAACCCTCCGCCTAATCGTTGATTTCAATGTTTGACTTTGTCTATTCACTTTCAATTTCATTTGTGTGCCACCACTGATTTGCATTTGGAGATGATGGAGAAAAAGAGTTTGAGAGGCAATAGATTAATTAGAATTGGCATTAGGCAATCAAGCTAAGTCAGGCAAGAGATTAATCCGCCTCCACTGACCTGTGTCAGGCAATTGACGTCGACACTTCCGTTGAATCAACCTAGGTAATTGAATCGGATGGACTTCGCCAAAGAGCTTTGCTAGATTTTCATTTATGTGTTTTTTTTTTCATTTTTTCTTTCTTTTCCATATCATCATCATTTTTTCCTTCCTATTCCACATCATCATACTGGTTTATTATTATTATTTTTCTTTTCCACATCATCTATTGCTGGTGATTCATTATGCCACAATAATAAATTATCCACATTGATGTGCCATGTAGTCCCATCAATTTTAATGCTTTCCATTATCCAAAGGTCTAAAATGAAACAAAAAAATTAATATTAAGGAATTGCTGTGTAAAATTTTGAAGTTAGGGTCTAAAATAGGATAATAATAAAATATTAGTGGCCACAGATATAATTTACCTCTCGTATAGCTCATAGCTGGGAATGGAAATGGAAATTCGAGAGAAAGGCATTAACTTGTGAAGAATCAACATTGAATAGCAACTGCTCTATTGATGTTGTAGGATATATTCCAGGTGTCTTGCTAGCCAAGTCATATCTTTATAGACGTGGTGTTGAAATCGTTGAATTCTATTTTGACTCTTCCGGGTGGTGCCCTCAGATTCGTTCTGGGACAAAAGTTTTGCATTATTTAGTGTTATTGGACTCAAATATACATTACATGTCATTTAATTTGTAGGAGTATTCTTGTGTGTTTTGATGGCACCGACTACAGGATTGGAGCATTTACCGACGATTTAACATGGCTAGTTAAGAAGAAAAGTAATTTCAACGTACTGGAGCAGAACAAGTTTGTTTTCAAGTGCTGGAACGCTATTTTCCCTATATATATGTGGCAAAACCCTAGGTATTGTATCATTATATATATATATATATAGTTGTAGGCCGCGCGCCATTGTATTTACAAGTGCCTAAAATACTAGTGGCTAGTATTAAATTGTTGTTCCTAGTTAGGTTCCACCACATTGGCTAGGCCACTGGGACTATGCCTCCAAGCGGTTGGAGTTGTTTCTGTTTCCTGGGATTGAAGCAACTTCCCTTATCATCAAACTCTGAAGAAATGCAATCATCTGGAGAAACAAATTAAACAGCCAGTCAATTGTCCAGCCACTAGCCAGAGAAAATTGAGTGTGGCAAGAGAAAAACTGTTGCATTACCGATGCAAGCCCTGCTAAAACCAGGCTGAAGCCAGGAAAAGGAAAGGGTGCGTTTTCAGACAAGAATAAAGCTGGAGGGGAAGCGAAGCGATCAGGCAGGTTACCGTGTGCTGGTAAGAGAGAGTGAAAGAAATAAAGTCCATATATCTTAATTGAATTACCTGTGAGAGGACTGAAAATTAGAGGCGAAATGATGTTAGCGAGGGAAGTTATGCCTGAGATGCATCCCTGAGCCTTCCCCTGATCATTGGTTTGAAGTGAAGTGATTTTGGGAGTGAGAAGAAAATTATAACATGAGGGAAGAATTAGATGTATAATGCACGCAATCATTATCAAAATCTGCCTGCCCAGGGGAGACTTGGATGGATGGATCAAAATTACCTGCTCTGTGGGGCTTATTTGTTTCGATGCAATACTCCGAAGCTGTCACGCCATTCATTCAGAAAATTTTGCTGTGAGATTAATATACAAAATCCTGCTCTAATGAAAAACAAAAGTAGAGATGAGGGCTTACGCATGGTGGGGCAATGACCGTTAGAATGGAAAGTGAAGTGGCTGCATATGGAACCTGAAACAAAATAATTTTTCTTTAGAAGTTGCACGCACGAACGCATGCATGCTGAAGCAATGAATGAGTTCTCCTTCCATGCCCCCAACACAGCTGAAAGCTTCTATACATCCCAATTATCATTCCTTATGATATAAAAATTTGTTTTCATTTCAGGTCTAGCACTGCAGAAATGTGTTATATTAATCTGATGCATGCGAGTTTCGATCAGGAAGTTACCCAAGGTGCCCATGCGACACTGTCAATAAACACCTGCAAGATGCCAAGAAATGTTCATTTTGATTTCACTTCTGTTTGAAACGAGGAAAAGAAGAATTGGCATAAGAGGACACTTGAAGTTTTACTTTTGTAGATGTCACCAAGAGTCCAAGTGAAAGTAACTTCCTCTCCCCAACTGGAGATACTAATAGCGGCATTATAAGAAGCTGGGGAAAATTTCACAAGACATATAAAAATATATACACATGTGGCGATAATAGAGAGAAAAAGTTAGCTAAACCTGTGAAATAGTTGCTACAACCCCAGCAATTAGTAGCATATCAGCAAATTGGTTCTTGCTAAAGTTGAAGCGCGCCCTTAGATAGTACTGCAGTTATATATAGAATTGATCAGCAAGACAGCATCAAATCCACTTACAAGTTTTTAGCCCACTTTTTAATTTTAGAGAATCTCGTGTTATACCGATGTTGAAGACTGCATGCCACCTTCTGAGAGGCTAATGAAAAAAGCAACAACCGCTGCTTGGGAAAATGATTTGCTGCAGAATGAACCAATTCTCGTCATTCCCCTGCCACAATTATATTCCCCCTACCCAGATGGAAGCACTCCTTATTTACCTGCTCCTCAGCAAGCTCAAAAGGTCCCCGAATGATGGGATATTCTTGAAAACTGACATCTTCCTAGGTGTCTCACCATCCTTATCAACAGCATCAGGCTCCTCCTTCAAGATTGGCCGCTCCAGTTCACTTACTTCTGGCACACTCTCCTCGAGAAAAATTCTCATGTACACCACCGCGACCATGTTCAAAAGTGTTGCAATCTGACCAAAACAAGAACGCTAGTTGTCAGCCAAGCAGCAGGAGCATTATACTTGAGCAAGCAGGTATCTTGGTGAAGAAGGAACCTTGAAAACAGAGTCAGTCGGGAGGAAACGAGCTGCTAAAGTTCCACATACGAAGGATCCTGCTACTACACCTGAGAGCACTCCAAATATAGATGTCCTTTGCTCATCTTTGATCTTGTCCGCCTAATAAAAATGATCCAGATGAGGTGTAGATATGTCGAGTTTATATTTATCCACTTGCATTTGTTTGAAATCCAAGCCGGCCACCAATTTAAATTCGTAAATAAAGTTAGAGCAGTTTGGATGGTCTTACCACATAAGCAAGTGTAAGACAGGTAACGCTGCCTTCACAGACCATGGCAGTAAGTGTCCTGAGAACATAATAGGCATAGTAATAGTTGGTGGTCCTGCTATACGCCAAAACAGCTGCAAAATGCGAAAAACAAAAATCAGAAAAAAAACACCTGTAACTTCAGCCATTTATACATGAACACTGGAACTACATGTAGCCCTTTAATTTCAAACTGAAATGGACTTAGAAACCCCAGTGTCGTCCAATCTGAAATATTATTAGCATAATGCTACATTAAATGATTCAAGTATTCTCATTATTTGTTTGATTGTAAAAAAAAAAAAAAAACCAAAATTGTCATTTGGTGTCCCGTTCAACTTCGGTTCAAATGTGGCCTGGTTTTCACTTTTCATTTGGCCAGTGTTATACGACTACCTACCTATTCAACATTAGCAGGCGATTAAGCTGGCGCTAGGTCTTACCGAAGTTGATCTCATCCCACAAGCTGCAAGCGAAAGGTAAGCAAGTGGGAAGTCAAACTCGTGACCATGGGCTAATGGAACAACGCCTTAACCGTTGTGCCGAGCCCTGGGCTTCTGGTTTTTACTTTTGGAAACCAAGACACGCAATCAAAGCAAGCCGAACTCACCCGGTTCAAACACAGTTTAGTTCCGGGTGTGGTTGGGTCTTGATAGAGACTATGACACATGACAATAATCCAATAAGAAGTAGGCTGGGTTGCTTTGAATTTGAGCTGTAGTATTTGAGTTCGCATTTGTGGGCTGGGCTGATGATGTATGGGGTAGTCGGTTTAATTCGGTCCACTGTTTACAGCCACCTATTAATCAAACCCAATCCAATTTTCAACTTATCTTCGGAGTTGGTTCTAGTTGAACAGAAATGACTAAATTTCTTTTCGAATTGAAGTGAAACCAAAAGTAGTAGTTCGATTTTTTATTTTTGTTTTCTGTAAATTGCTCCCAGTCTCCCACTACCAAGGAAGCGCCAAACAAAGTTTGACAACTGATTCATAGATTACTTTTATCAGAAAAAGAAAAATCTGGTCCCTTAATAAGTAGATGGTCCGTTCTGGTTGTATTTGGGCTGACGTGCTCCAGCAAAGCAGGTATAATAGACCGGATGGGCCAGAAAGGCAAAAGAAGCTGACAGTAGAAAATGGGTCCCATTTCTAACATGGACATGCGACAACTTTTTGACTATTTCAATATGGCCGGCCACCAGCTGTCGAGCGCGTAATAAAAAGCAAAGCTGGTGTATGGAGTCTATGGACGGTTGGAACTAAAATAACCAACTATCCAAAATCGTTGATGTTCGTTAATGACTCGAAGTGGCCGGTCAGTCTCAGGCTCTCAGCACTAGTGTCACCCACAATACTCACTGACGAAGATACCAGTCAAAATTTCTATTTTATTTTTATTTTTATATTTTTTTTTCCCAAAATTAATGTCATTTAAAAGACAATGTTTTTTTTTTGGTACACAAAAAGACAATGCTATGCCGCTGTAGTAATTTGTTAAATGATATATCCATTAAGTGAAAAATTATTTACGATAATATTATATGTTAAAAAAAATTTCATAAAATTTTACATAATTAGATCTCTTTACAAAAAAAAAAAAGAATAAAGGTTCCAGCTACTGTATACTGTACTTCCTGAACTTACTTGTTTCTGCTCTTGGATCTGATATATAGCTCTTCGTTTTTTCCCCCCTGAAACTATCTTAGACCATTCATGTTTTTTTTTTGGTACACAAAAAGACCATGTTATGCCGCTATAATAATTTATTAAATGATAAATTATTTACTATATTACTATATGTTAAAAAAATTCATAAAAATTTACATAATTAGATCTCTTTACAAAAAAAAAAAAAAAAAGGTTCCAGCTACTGCATACTGTACTTCCTGAACTGATTAGTTTCTGCTCTTGGATCTTATATGTAGATTTTTTTTTTTTTTTGCCCCTCAAACTATCTTAGACCTTTCATCTACGTGTGGATGGAGAAAAATATAATATTCTTGAAAAAGGTATATATATATATATATAGTAGGTTTTAGAAATAAATGCTAGTAATAAATATATTAGGTGATTTAATTTCATGTTAGTCCATTAACTTGACATATTGTACTATTTTAGCCTCCAACTTATTAACTGTTCTATTTTTTGTTCTAAATAGATTAAAAATGTTTAGTTTGGTTCATCGCAAAATAGTATCATATATTATATTTTAAAGAAAAATTTAGTATACAAATTTTTAGTTTCCTTAAAAACCAAATTGCCAATCACATATTTATACTATACAAATGTTAGTTAAATTTTTATATTTATTAATTTAATTTTTAACAATATATATTAGACGGATAAATTTCATAAACAATCCATTAACTTTAAATAGCATAATATTTTTTTATTAACCTATTAACCGTTCTATTTAGTTTAATGAGTAAATTGCATAAAAATCCAAAATCTTTAATTAAGGTTACAAATATGTCTCTAACCCATAAGTTGTTAATTAATAATTCCCAAACATTTTCTTCCCATTGAAAATTTGTCCTTGGCTCCTGACTAGACTAAATTGGTATAGAAATTTGATTTGTAGAGAGAAAAAAAATGATAATGTACATAGTCTATAAACTATCAACAAATTACAATATAACTTTAAATTTACTAGAAAATATTTTTCAAATAGTTTGAATTTATTACCTCTCATATAACTATCTTTCAACATTTATTTATCTATTAGGTATGGACTCAAAATGGTTTTTTTTTTATTCGCAAGCATCACATATGTATAGCAAGAATGAAAATATAATATTATATAAGAATCCTTAATATATGTATGTCTATATATATTTAAAGAACAAAGAAAACTAACGGTTAAACTATAAAGACTATCCTACTATTTCATGAATGATGAGAATGATAACTTAAATGTTATTTACAAATCCCTAAACGCATACTCACACATAATTATCATAAAAAATTTATGGTGGAAGTATAAAATTTTTGCTTTTATCCAACCAATTTACCTCATTTCTAAAGTATTATATAAATTATTAATCATCATATCCTTCCATCTAAAGAGAGTCAAAACACTTTTGTCTCCTCTTACAACACATATTAATCTATAATTTTCTTTTGAGATTTTTTTTCTTCAAAACAAACTACCCAAAATCCTCTTAATTTTAAAGAAATTCAAGTAAATAAGAAATTTACATTTCATCAAACACCATATGCTTACTCTCTCTTTCAACCATAAACAAGTTTGACTATTGACCATTTCTGTTGATTTGGTAAATTTGAGAATAGTCATTAAATTTGTATTAATTTTCTCTATTAATAGATATAACTTTAATGCTAGCAACAATATTTACTTTAATTTAATGTCATCTATTTTACTTCTCTAAAGAACAATTTACTTGGTTTCAATCATTCTATCGTAAATAAATTATACAGATGATGAAACAGTGTTTAGCGGATAAAATGAATAAAGCAATTAAAAAACTCAATATCTAAAGTCCTATATTTGATTCAATAGTTGTAATTTGTGTCTTTTCCACAACACAACTCATCTTTATTTTTTTTAGTGTTTTTTTTCATGAATAAAGCCCATCTTTACCACCTATTTATAAAATATAGAAGTATATAAAATAGCTATCCTCTCTTTATATGTGTTAATTAAAAAAATATAAATTTATATTGCTCTAAAATTATCTCACTTTATCATAAATTTTGAACTTTTTATAGTAATCAATAATCAAGATAAATTTTTTTGACGGTATAATCAAGATAAAATTTGTAATCAAATAATCAAGATAAAATTTGTAATCAAATAAATATAAATTCTTGAAACATTTAATGCACGGGCATGCTTAACTAGTTAAAAGGAAAACTATGCCTGTTAAGGCTCTTCAACGATTCTAATCTTAATTCTCACATAATAAAACTAAAATTTATTTTCTAATCTTAATTCACATAATAAAAATAAAATTTATGATTTAATTACTAGTTATGTATGAGAGGGAAAAATCAGCTACTCCTATAAGAAAGTGATTTTTAAGTAGAAATTCTGCTATGCACATATGTGCACATAATACAAATCTATCTTCATCCCGCAAGTCTCCTCTTTTTCCCTGAGCTCCAGGATTTGTTAATTTATAATATTAATTCGTCCAATGTGCAGTTGTATATATATTTGTTTTTTTTCCTTCAATAATGCTTGAACCCTAAATTCCAGCATAACTATATTAATCCAGGGACACTTAAAAATTGTAAATAATACGATCATCTCAGGTGCTTGTTGTTTGGTTTTGGTTTTCTTCCAGGTTTTTTCCCTCCCCACTAGCTAGTACTCCCAATCGAAAGTTGAGACGAAGAATACGAAAAAGAATGAAAGAAAGTTGAGATGACGAGGGAGAGGGAGGAGAGTAGAGGATAATTACCAAGTGGAATAACGGAGAAGGTGAAAGGGATGGTGAGCAGAGCTTTCCGTCCATATTTGTCCGACAGATTCCCAATCAACGGCATCATCACCATCGTCCCTACGCCTATGATCTGCACCAAACCGCACCCCAGTGATTACGTGAGACACACTTAATTAGCTCACTCTTACCTCGTAAAAACAACTTATAAGTTCTCTTTAATTGTTTTTTTTCCCCTTTTTTCTTGCTCAAATTGAAGTGTCTCCATATATCCACAGTATGAAAAAATGACCAAATTAATATTGATTTTGCTTTTATTTTTTCATAAACATATATACTGCGCAGCATATTTATTCCAAAAGAAAAGAAAGCGGATTAAATCACTGCTCTTTCCCCCCTTTTTTTTCAGTAAACAAGTGCGGATAATTTGT
Organism: Aquilaria sinensis; assembly: GCA_005392925.1. Lineage (NCBI taxonomy): Eukaryota > Viridiplantae > Streptophyta > Magnoliopsida > Malvales > Thymelaeaceae > Aquilaria > Aquilaria sinensis. Next base: position 145,345 of record SMDT01003095.1, on the reverse strand, counting down.
TCTAAAAGGTGAGGACCAACAAAACCGATTTGCTCTATCTTTTCTACTAGTTAAGAATCAAGAAAAGTAAAAGAACAGAAATGTGGAGTATAGGAGACAAACCTGAGGCCATATTCAAGTATAGCCAATATATCTGTATATCAAGAATTGATAATTAAATATTCCTGGCGATAAAATACCAAAATATCCAGCACAGTCGTCGTCAATTAATGTTTTTTATCGGTTTCCTCCAAGTGACAGAAAAGGGTTTTGGAACGAATCTAAAATCGAATGGGATAGGATAATAAGATTCCTAAAACGTCCCAATAACTTAAGCGGAGAGTAGAAAAATGTTATTTTTAAAAATTAAGAGAAAAATTTTATTTTTAAAAATGAAGTAAATAAAAATATTCCGAAAATAATAAAGTGAGTGGCAATTCAAATCGGAAACGAGAACGACCTCAAATAAAGAAAAGAGTTAATTACAATTTGTTTCTTGAGGTTTAGATAAAATTACAATTTACCTATTTTATTTTATAAATATATAATTTTTTTCTACCTTTTTTCATATAGTCTAACAACAAATTTTAAAATTGTGATTTAAATATTATGGTAGTAATTTTTTTTGATAATTTTAATATGTATGATATTTTTTATAATTTATGAATATTTTAAATTATTTATTTTTTTCTATAAATGAAAATTGATACTTTTTAAATATTAATTAACTATAAAAAAATATCACACAGATTAAAATTACTTAAAAATAAATAATGTATGGTCTAAATTAAAATATTAAAATTTATTATCAAACTATATTAAAAAAATAAGAAGTAAAAGTGCATATTTGGAGGTCAAATATAATTTCACTTAAACGTAAATTGTAATTACTCCAATAAAGGATGTGACTAGGAGAGGATGAGGTTTAGGTTGACTCTGTGTCAGTGTGGGTGATGCGTAGGCCATGACATGACGCGACTTTTGAGCTCGCTAACTTTTGACACGTACCAATAACCATAAACTCCTCCGCTGTAGTAAGTAGTTTAGAGTCAATCTTGCTTATTGTTTAAAAAGAGGAAACGACATATTCATCTGGGCCGTTTGTTTCTGTGAATAGTACACGAGGCTTACGGGCATGGACGTATAGATCAAATAGATCCATAATATCTATTATTTGTGACATAAACAATTATCCACTAAAAAGTTATATAAGGGCATGGGAGAGAATTACTGCTCAGTATACTTACACATAGTTGTTTAATAAAAATAAATCCCAACAAGAAGCCATAATCCAAAAGGTGAGTCATCCATTGTAGTGGCGGATCTAGGATTTATAGAAAGGGATCTGAATACATATACAACTATGAAACTCTAATATTAAATAATGAAATTTATAAATTTTTTATTTATCGTAGTATAATGTGAAAACAATGTCTTTTAGGAAAAGAAATATGAAAAATGATTTGATTTAGCATTTTTTATGGCCTTAGTTAAATTAGTTTAACAAGAGTTAGAAAATCATACGAAATGTGAAGAAGATTAACAACAAATTCATGTTGTGTAGTATATAAAATAAAAAATCCCCTTTTTAACACTTAAACTTTTATATTTCTTTTGATCTAACTTATTGATTTTATCTTATATCCAACTAACTCTATAATTTTTCCATATATGTTTGAAGAAAAAAAAGTGGCAAAAAGAGTTTAATGCCTAGATATAAAAATATAAGAAACTTCAAGGGTCATCTGCCATGATTTTAAATACCAATAGAGAAAAGAGACTAATCAATTTTCTATCTTTGTTAGTGTAAGAGGGACACATTCTTTTGTTTCAATATATATTATAAAAATTATTGGGATCTATTAAAAAATTAAAAGAGATTTGGTTGCTAAATTATGTAAATTTTATTGACTATTTTCTAAAAAAAATGAGAGTCCATGGACCCTCATAATTTACATGTGCATCTGCGTCTGGATCACATGGTATGAATATGATTTCATCTAAGTGAAGTAACAACCCCATAAGCATTGAAAGTTCATATTAAAACATAAAATAAAAGCAACCAAAACTAAAGTCTAATGTAGTATTATAGTTGTTATTAGATTCTCAAAGATTAAATTTACTTCCTTCTTTTAAGGGGGAAAAACAACCAAGTAACGATAGATCATAGACCTTTGTAATTTTCTAAAAGAAGTGGAAACAAAACGCTCTATTAGGAAGAATAAAAAAATATTGTTGTGCCACAGAAGTTAATGATAAGTCGTGAGCGGTTCACAGTTCTTAGGCCCAGAAGCAACGGCTTTAACCTTTGATGGGACCGGACCGCACATATGACAGCATAAGTTCGTTGGCGCTGTTGGTATGGGTGTTAGTGATCACAGTTAGAATTTTAAAAAGGTTATTTAATGATAGTTTTTAATTTTTTTAATAGTAAATTTTTAGTTTTTACTTTCAATATTTTTATCTTAATTATTAAATAAATTATCTAAAATTTTAATAGTAATTGTAAAAATTATTCTCAAACAGGCAGATTCGAAAAAAACAGCCGAAAAGCAAAAGAACCCGTAGCTGTAGCAGGAGAGAGTATGGGGTATCTTTTAGACTTTGATAACTGACTCCTACGTGGCAGGTTCGTCTAAAGGCAACCTGGTGCAGTGCACCGTGCACTTCAGTGTTCTGGCGCAAAAGGAGGCGGGGAAGAAGTGGGCTGGCGGGCTTATGCCCAAAAAAGGTTAAAGTAGCAGTAGTAATTATTTGTTTGTTTAAGAGAATTAATTTTTTTTACGTGCGAAAATAAAGTTTAAAACAAAAACGAAATTTAAAACATACTCCAAAACGTGAAATTGAAAGAAAAAAGAAAATGAAAAGCGAAAACAAACTCGACCAAAAAACTGAAGAGGGTATGGAGAACACGTCTAAGAGAATAGGACAATGTGCCGAAAGGGAAAAGCGGCAACGGAATACGCAAAAATAAATGCGTGAAACCGATAAATCACCTCGCCTGCCCCTGCCCCTGCCCCCGCCCTGCCCGGCCCTGCGTGGCCGGTTGAAATACTTTAGTGGTATCTTCTTGAAGAAACAGTAATTTACGTCAGGCGGCGGTTGATTTCGTCGTCCTTGCTGTTTCTTTTCAAAACCTCTTCCATTTTAACAGATACATAGATACTTTAGTTTCTCTTTCTTAATTTCTTTTACTTTATATTACTAGTACGTGAGCCAATGAATTTATGCCTAGAAAATATAGAGTAGAAAGCAAAGCAGAAGAAAGTAGAACATGGTCACGTGAGCCCAAGAATAGGAAAAGTAAAGAGGGAAAAAAAAACAAGGGAAAGCGATCAAATTAAGTAGTCCCGTCCGTATACGTATCAATACCATATGCTTTTCAAATAATTAATAAGGAAGTTTTTGTCTTAATTTTTTGAAAAAGAAAAAAATGAATAGTAAGTGGTTACTTTTACTTTTTTTTTTTTTTTTGGAGGAAAAAGGGGCAAGTAATTAGAGAGTTGTAAAAAAAGGAATAAGCGCGTGAAAAAATTGAGAGTGAAGGAGCAATTGCAGTAGGCGAAAGAGAGTAAAGACATGCGAGGAACCTTCACTTAGAATTGACGCATGCTTTGCTGGGCAGCAAGAAAGAATAATTGCTACAAACAATACTCATTAATTTGAAAGAGAAACTGCGGCTACTCTATTCATACTCACAAGTAACGTACGTGCACAAGGAATTAATTTAACTTTGATAATGAGAGTGACTATTAATTATTTAATTAATTAATTAATATATTGGGAAGAATATATATATATATATATATATATATATTGGTTGTGCAGGTGAAAGTGCAGTTGGGTGAGCGTTTCATCAGACCAGCTTGAATCTGATGCATGGAGGAGAGATGAAATGAAAGTAATTAATGAATGGCAGATTAATCAAGATTAGATGAAACGTAGATGCGTACCGCTTGCTGTAAACCTGTGAGGAAAATGGCGAGAGAGCAGTGGACCTGGCCGGGGCAAACGGCGGCCATGGTGACGTCGGTAAGGGCCGGAAGCACCACGACGTTGCCCAGCCCTGATAGGAACACCGTTACTAGCAGATGCACCAGAGACCTCACCTTCTCCATCTCCATCTCCATCGATATATATATCTATCTCAAAACTACCTAATTATCAACTCAATTCAATCGAGAAATTAAATCTCTCCTTTTCTTTCTGAAAATAATAAGCATATGTGGTAGATAAACCAGAAATTAAAGGATCTCCGATTGAATAAAGTGGAAACAAGTAAAGCTGGCTAGCTAAAAGCTTGTGTTCACTCTATATATATATACACACCTAGTCCAGTGTTCAGTAGGGAAGATCCGCAGCGGTTGGATTGGAGACTTGGACTTGGGTGGACCCAAGGCTCTTGCTTTTAGTTTTAAAATCTCACACAGAACCGAAGAGGGGCGACACTTGCTTTTGCCTCACACTTGCTCTCACTCTCAGACTGTCCTCCCCGCACAGCAGGAGCGATTCTACCATTTTTTCACAAGTCATTTTCACATTAGTCATTAATTAGTTTACGCAAGTTATATTTAACTTCCTAAAAAAAGAAAAAAAAATATCTTTCTAATTATTTATATATATTTTCCCACACAATATTAATAATATTCGATCTAATTTATGATTAGTTAAAAACAAAAAAGTGTCCATAAAAGAACAAACCTTAGTCGATATATATATATAAATATGTGTCTGTGTGTATCACAGTGCGCTGAATTAATTGTTAATCTTAAAAAGGTATAATTACTTGTTAGTATGTTGGAATTAAAAATTTTCAATTAATCAGGCCATTTTTCCATTTCCATGCAGATGTTTTGGTTTTGGACTCTCCGTGATTTAATTTCCTCGAAGATGACAAAGCAAAGCAAGGAGCTAGAAGCATGAAGGAGAGTCTCTTTTGTGGATGCGTGGCTTCTAAGTTGATCCACTCCAACCCCAAGTCCCAGCTCCCAACCCAACACCGTGCACATTTTAGAAACACCACGTACACCATCCATCCAATATCCATCCATCTATCCATCCATCCGCCCGCTAAAATTAATCCAATTTTCACCAACTGCTCCCTCAATTCCCTGTTCCTGTCTTTTTTGGCCCCCTATACATTCACGTGATTACTTATCATCCATCTCTCACAAGGACTATATATGTTATTTCAATTACACCCCAAATTTATGAAAGCTCTACGACTACTAGCTACTGTGCGTTTTGCAGAGTTAATGATCAATACTCCAGACCTACACCTATACCTCTTAGTTTTATCTCCCTACCACAATATTCCAAACACATTTATTGATCATTTCGAATCTGCTACAAACTGACCAAATCATTCATCCCAGGTCACCTATTATTAGCCTCTTAACGCTATAAATGAACCAAGGGCATAACCGATGACAGACTTTAATTTGATTACAAACTATATTAATTATACTACCTCTGTCCAAAGTTTTTGCAATAATTTAATATTTACTAAAAAACTTAAATATATATATATATATATCAAAGGAGTATAAGTCTTGAAGTTCTAAATATAATTTTTTTTTAAATTTTTAGTAAATATTAATATAAATAAATTTAAGTAAAATTTAAATAAAAAATTGAAATAATACAAAGAATACGGGCCAGAAGATTATTTTTTTAGCTACTTCATGGGCTGATGTGCAGTTGTTGCTAGTTGCTACTATTTGAGGTTAGATATGCAATTCACACTGCTAGTAATTGTGTCTACGTTACTCCTTGTAATTGACAAAACGACACCATGTCTTCCCTTACCAAGTTAGGCTTGTCCATTAATTCTTTGGGCTAAAGAGAATACATTCGTCTTTGAAAATAACCACCAAATATACTAAAGACTATCTTAAATGTTCTTTCATTAGATAAGGGATTGTCTATCATCCGTTGTTCCTCCCAGCTCAAGACCATTAACTTAATATTCATTTGTCTTAATTTATGTAATTTTTTAGATACATTTATCTAGTTTTGAGATACATTTATCTAAAATGAAGATTATATTGTCTAGATTTTAGATACATGTATTTTATTTTTATTGTATATTTATTTTGTGAGATACATTTTTATCTAGTTATAAGATGCATTTATTAAGATAAATTGAGATTATCTTATCTATATTTCAAAAAAAATTGTTTCACTTTAATTGTATATATATCTCTCAGATTCATTTATCTAGTTCTAATAAACATTTTTTTTTAGATTTGAGATACATTTACTTCTCTTGATTGCATTTATTTATAATATTTATTTATCTAGTTCTGAGATACATTAATTGTCTAGTCTAATAAGTATTTTTCTGGAATTGAGATAATTTCCATGACGCATTTGTTTTACTTTGACTATATGTCTTTACCCATTTCTAATATTCATTTGTCTAGTTCTAACATGTATTTGTTTAGTTTTGATATGTATTTATATATGATTAAGATCATATTATCTAGATTCAAGATATATTTTTTTCATATTGATTGTTTGTCTAGTTCTAATACATATTTGTCTAGAATTTTCGTTATTCTTTCAACAGTTTTCATTAGTGGGTGGAAGTGCACTAAGTGGATGTGAGAAATTTTGATTAAATATCGTGACATGCAATAATTGACGATAATATCATAGGTATCACAATTAATTAATTAAACTCAAATTAAGTTACTTGTTGATGTACATTCTTTATCTCATAATATATATTAATCATTTTTTTATTCTATTTTATGTTCTTAAATACATCATCTTTTCTTGTTTATACATATTTTTTAAATGTGTGATTTATCATCTTGAAAAACCAATGAATACTTATTGCTCCTTTTGTCCCATATTCTTTGAAATATTTAATTTTTTTGAATAGTTAAACTTGAATCTATTCATATTATTGTTTAGTAGAAAAAATTTAAAGATATATCTAAAAACTATAAATCTTTATTCATCATTTATATATAAATATTTTTCATTTATATACTAAAATGTTAAGAATAAAAATTCATAAATTAATTGTCAAATAGTAAATTTTGTAAAGAGTTTGAGATGGATGAAGTACTATAATTCTATTATTTAATAAACGTAACTTCAAGAAACATGGATGTATCATAGCTTTGTTTTTCTCAAAAAAAAAAAAAAAAAGACACATTTTCCGTTAAAGATTGATGTCCAGAATTATGAAACATATAATTTAGTCCAATTACACTAGGTAAGTCAAATATGCTCCCTACCTCTTATATTTACATATTACTTTTTCCGTCCCATAATAGATGAAACTTTTCTCTAGGTACGGAGATTAAGGTGTTTGTATAATAAAATTTTAAATAATCAATAAAAAAGAAAATATATTTTTTTTAGTTTTGTATAGTGAGAGTTTAAATGAAGATTAAAAAAAGATTCTTTATTTAGTTTTGTATAGTAGGAGTTTAAACGAGGGTAATAACGTAAATTAGAAGTTGAAAACTTTCTAAAATGGAAAACGTTTCATTCTTTTTGGGACATCAAAAAAAGGAAATCGTTTCATTCTTTATGGGATGGATGGAGTATATCTTTATATTCTAATACTGCTATTCATAGCATAAGACAAATATGAACATGTTAAATCATGCGTCCCCCATAATTGGAGTATGTACAGATTTGATGTTCAAAGTAAATGAGGGATCTGTAGAAGTAATATATAACATATACGGGTTCAACCACGGGCAAAAGCAGAATTTACGGTTAAGATTAGGGCAAGACTTAGGGCATTTTAATATAAAATTTGTATAAAAATAAATTTATTCAAATTACACAAAAATATATTGAAACTATAATTTGAGTTTTTATGATTAAAAATATTAAAACTTAATAGTCTTAATCTCCATAATTATGTAGCAATTTGGAGCATCAGCTCCATACAAGTTCCAATGTCAATTAGAAATAGTTAAGATGTAAGGAAATGGACATAACTTAAAGATATAATAATCAAAAGCTAAGTATCCTTTACGAAATTAAAGTTGTGGTCACCATTCTTTCATCCAGTAGAAATAATATCAGAAAAAATAAAAAGGAACACATAGAAATTGGGGGCATGGGCTTGGAGATTGGAAAAGTTACAAATAATTACTTCCAACCTACAAATAGTTGTTATGATGGATTGACAATTAGGTGTTAGCTAGTTATTAATTATTGGGTATGGGACACAACTTAGTAATAGAGATTCTAATATGAAAATGATAAAATCAAAAGAGATCAAGAGAGAGAGAGAGAGAAAGAGAGAGAGAGAGAGAGTACAATTTTTAAAGTATACTTTTACGTTCTTTTGATACACAAGAAAGTACAATTTTTTACATAAAAAAGTTAGAACTATTTTTTTTTACTCTTTTTACTATTTATGTAGTTATATGGAGTTTATTTATTTATTATTTTTTTAGTTTTTTAAATACTTTATAAAATATACATCATATATATAAGTATGAAAAGTATTGGGGCAGGTGGTGAGACACCCCTTGTCCCACTTTGTTTTCATCTTTGGGTTTAACCCCACATAAAAAAATACACGTGGATGCTTCAAAACATATACAAAATTGAAAATCAGAGATGTATTATTCAATCATTTGTACAATGTTTCAATCGTTTAAATTTTAATGCATGAATCCATGTGTAAATAGAAGTTCTTTTGTACAAAGAACATATGTATTTTATGTTTAATTATACAATTGTCTTTATGTAATGTACATGTTATACTTTAATATTAAAATTATTCTTACATTATTTTGATATACATATAATTTTTCGATTGCATATTGTTTCCGTTGTGCACACATGCATAGCTAAAAGAACATTAGATATTCATTTGAAATAAAAAATAAGGAATAGAAAAGGAGTTTGACCATTTTTTTTTTTTTTAATTTTTTAGGGAAACCCTAGGCCACCACTCAACTTGTGCGGGGACAATTAACACTGCGCACTGCCCACCGCCGCCGACTAGGAAGATGGTTGCATTGTCACCATACCCCCTATCGTCCTCCGCCACTTGCATCCCCCTCACCACACTGAAACTCGTCCGCGGCTCGTCTGCTCCTTCGATTGTCTCCCTTAGTCTCTATCATCGACGATCGAGTGTCGGACAACGATGTTGTATTGGCCGGGGAACGATGTTGTGAAAGCGGGGAACGCGAGGCCGGCCGATAGAAGGGAAGGGGGCATAGTGCAAATTAGCATACTTTAGGGGGCAAAATAGTAATTATAAGGGTGTGGCACTGGCACGCATAAGGGTAGGGAAGGCACATTTTTTTACCTTCGCAACTACGTACACTCGGCTTGGTCTATCGTTTGGGCCTACTACAAATGACTCACAGAGTCCCACTCCCACCAGCTGGCGGAGATTGCTAGAGGTTAATAGGAAAGGCAATACTCCATATCTGTTAAGTTGCCTATTCTAAATAAAAGCAATTACTGTCAAAGTGAAGGCATGATCTACCGATTATCTACTTTGATCTCGACATTCTACCGTATCCTTTAATTTGCTTAATTAAGCATTAGGTTTTACTTAATCATATAAATGACCTAGCTTTTGCTAAATTTCAACACTTACCCTCGCGTGAAGTTGACCTTAATTAATTGGCTTCTCATGAACCTAACATGTGAACTGTGTTTTGTGTATGTTAAGGATTTACCTGTCAAATCGACACGGTAGTATATGTAAGATAAACTCTTTCTTCGTTCTCGGTCTTCTTCGTTGGATATATATAGATCTTCAACTGCAGAAATTTGTTGATTTTGAGATTCTATCTTAATTATTAAATCTTTCTTTAATTGACTGTCTAGTTTTAATTAATGATGCACGTACCAATCACCGATTTCACTGCAGCAGGAGGTTTTTCAACACTTTACCAGGATGTTAATTGGCCTCAATTAATTAGCTTCCTCTTAAACCTAACCAAGAAGTTGGAATTAGACGGGCAAGAATTTATATGGCTTTTAGACATATAATTTCTCTTCCAGCTTCAGACGTTTCTAAAGGGGCAGGTTGCTTCAGTTCAACATGATAAATTTTTCATGCATAGTACGAATCCATATGGGTCCTATAAACAGTTTGATTCTATACTCTATGTTTTTTTTTTTGAATGCTAAACATAAAAAAATATTTATTTAAAAACTATATAAAATCATGACTTTGACACCACGTGGGAATGGTTAACAGGGGAGTTGGGTAGAATTTTTATTTTTGAACCTCTTAATAATAACTATTAAGTCTTAATTAATAGGCAAATTTTTTTTTCTTACTAGTTAACTTTTTTGTACTCGGACGAATACCAACAACTAGCTAGGATTTGGTTTAATTTTTTAGGATGTTTTACTTTTTTCTTTTTTGTACTTCCGGTCCCATGATGTGTTTTTTTTTCCCCAAATTTGTATGCCCAAAAAGTATGTTACTTTATCTACACACCAACACACACACACACACACATATTTATGTTATTTAGTAAATCGTAACATTGGAGATATATATTTTGTATAATTAAGTTGCACAACATTCATAAATTGTGCAAAGTAACATTGACATATTATGAGCCAAATGGAGTTTTATTTATTTATTTTTTGGCACATAGCGAGGTTGGGACATAGAACTCAAGTCCACGAAATAAGTTCAAAGGTTTGACATATAACTCCTTTTCTTTTTTGTTTATCCAGAAGTATTTATAGGTAATGAATTATTGTAAAAGATGGTGATTGACTTAATATTTCTCAAAACTTGTAGGACTTAAAGCGCGACAACTGGCAACATTTCTTGTCGCGATAAAGCGAAGGTGGACTGGAATTGGAGCCCAGCATTGTGAGGAGAACAGCTTTTGAGTTAAAGAGTGCATGTGCATGTTACGAGCCCATTGGGTGTAAAGGGGAACGTAGCAACTTTGTTGTTTCGATTAAGTCCACTTTTCTCCAAGGACGGCCCATTGAGTTCGCTTCGCTTAGATAAGTTCACTGTTTTCCGAACGAAAATCTCCGGTCCCCAAACCCGCTGTCTCGGTCGTGTACCATCTCTATATTGCTGCCATCTATCTACTTAACTAAGAGAAAATAAGAAGCTAATCGATTAAAAAGTGGAACTGTTACAAATAACAACAACAACACAATAATAATACTAATACTAATAAAATTGAAAGTAAAAAGCAAAAAACTGGCAGTTCTCCTCTCCCTCTCGCTCATACTCTCGTTCTTGATCTCTCCTCCTCCGCTAATCTTTTAATTTCCTTGAGTTTTTAATGATCTATTTTCCTTATTCTAACTAGTATTAGCCTAAGCCATAACTATAAATCAAATCCATTGATGTTTTTTATTTCCACTCAAAAACCTATATGAGCCAAATATAGTGGCATTGTTCGAAAAGAGACTTAATAGGAGCTGTGCAATTGAATTGACATCTTAATGATAGAAAAAAGATTTACTGTATAATAGTTTTGAAATTGCAAAAAAATAAATTAGATTGTGAATCTATCATGAGAGAGCACAAAAAGTGATTCAAGATTTGAGTTGAGGAACTTAATTTTATACATTCTCTAAGTTTGGGGAATTGATAATTAGGATTATGTGGAGGAAGATGAGTTTCTCTCAATTACAATTCAAAACATGTTTAGAGGAGAAAATATTCCACCTATAATTAATCATCTGTTTTAAAGTGTATTTTAGTTTGAGCGAATTTCAGACAGAGGTTATATGATTTTGTATGATTTCGGAAAAGATCCACCACATAGTACCTAATTAAACTGAAAGGATATTTTTTTAAAAAAAAATTAAAGTGAAAACTTTTATTTTGGTTTTTTTATTAGCTAAGTAAACAATAGCTGCCTGGTTTTGTACCGTTAACTTTTAGTAGCCTGCTTACTTACAGCTAGTTAAATGGACAGATGACGGCAATTCAGAAATGGGCATGATGGGGATAGGGTTTGGGGACTAAATTCGTTTTAATTTAAACTTCTGTCAGGTGTTAGCTAACTTCCGTCCGGCAACCCAAACTCCGAAGCTTCGACCCGCCAAATGAGGTAACCAGGAGAAAACTTTCTAATGCCTGATTGTCCTGCTTTAGATTCTTTGTCTTAGAACCATTCCCATATGGCTGCGGCTGCGATCCTTATTCCTCGACATTGCCTCAAACCCCACAGGCCCGATGGTGCCTTTAGCGAGCGCTCTGGATCGCGTGGAGGCAACCAAAATTCAGGTGCTTTGCTCAACTCCGGATCCCGAAAGTCACAGTATATTCATAAAACTCAATCTCAGACTTCAAAGACGTGCCTCGAATCAAAAAATTGGTCGCTCACTGACGCCTCCAGACTACTTTCACTCATTCATGCCGGGTTAATAAGTAATGCACTCTACTTGTTCGACCAATTGAACGGTTCTGATGTATCTACCTGGAATCTTATGATTAAAAGCCTAGTGAATAATGGGTTCTTCGAAGAAGCCACTGAGTTTTACCAGAGAATGGTCTTTCAAGGGGTTAAAGCTGATCAGCTCACGTACCAATTCGTCATTAAGGCACGCGCGGAGCTATTGTCCGTGGGGACAGGCAAAAAGGTTCACGCCAGGTTGGTGGATTCAGATGTTTATGTTTGCAATTCTCTGATATCCATGTGCATGAAAATTGGATGCGTAGATCATGCGGAGAACTTGTTCGAGGAAATGCCCGTTAGAGACTTGGTTTCTTGGAACTCTATGGTTAGTGGGTATCAGAGCGTTGGCGATGGTTTGACCCTGTTGATGTGGTTTGCCGAAATGATTGTGAGCAGATTGCGATTGGACAGGTTCAGTTTTATTGGTGCTCCTGGTGCTTGCTCAATTGAGTGCTGTGCTAAAAGCGGGAAGGAACTTCATTGTCAAGTTATTAAGTGTGGTTTTGAAAGGGATCCCATGGTTGAGACATCGCTGATTGACTTGTATGGGAAGTGCGGTAATGTGGACTATGCGAAGAGGTATTTAGTAGAGTCGCTGATAAAAGCATGGTGGCGTACAATTCCATGATTGCTGCCTGTGCTCCAAGTGCAGAATTCCTTGAGTTGTGCCTTTGCTTGAAAAAGATACAAGAAGATGAAGAATTGGACGCTGATGCTGTCACAATGGTCAACCTGGTCCCAGCCTGTGTACACACTGGAACTATCTTGGTGGGTAAATCCATCCATGGCTATTCCATTAGGCGAGGATTCCTCCTGCATGTTGTTTTGGAAACTGCTCTTGTTGAAATGTATGCACAATATGGATATTTGAAACCGGCCAAACATACATTCAAGCAAATCACTAATAACTTGGTCTCATGGAACGTAATGATCACTGCTTATGTGCGTAATGGTTGGTACAAAGAAGCCTTATACCTTTTCCAAAACCTCTATACCGGGCCACTAAAACCTGATGCAATTACTCTTGCAAGCATACTACCTGCATATGCAGAATTATCTTCACTTGGTGAGGCTATGCAAATTCATTCTTTTGTCCCAAAATCCAACCTTGTTTCAAACACCATCATATCAAATTCAATCATTAACATGTACGCAAAATGTGGGTATCTTGAAACTGCAAGGACATGTTTTGACAGCATGTCATACAAAGATGTGGTTTCATGGAACACAATCATCATGTCATATGCTATCCATGGATTTGGCATAATTTCCTGTAAGTTGTTTGATCACATGAGAGAAAATGGCATAATGCCCAATTACAGTACTTTTGTTTCTATGTTATCATCTTGCAGCATTTCTGGCATGGTTGAAGAGGGGTGGCAGTACTTTAATTCAATGAAAAGGGAATACGGTATCAGTCCTGGAGTAAAGCACTTTGGTTGTGTGGTTGATCTTATTTGTAGAAAAGGGAATCTTCAGCTGGCAAAACATTTTGTTGAGCAAGTACCATTTACAACAACAGCAAGGATATGGGGTTCCTTACTAGCTGCAAGTAGAAAGGGAAATGACAGAGCCCTAGCAGAAGCAGAAGCAGCAGCAAAGCATGTATTCTCACTAGATCATGATAACACAGGTTTCTACGTACTTCTTTCCCATTTGTATGCAGAAGCAGGGGAGTGGGAGGATCTGGAACGCATTAAATCTCTTATGAAGAGTGAAGGACTAGCAAAAACAACTGCATCTAGTTTTGTTGAGACAAACTGTATGACTCACAGGTTCTTCAATGGAAACAGGCACCATGCTCAAATGAACATGATTTATGATGTCCTCAACATTATCTCTAGGACAACTGAGAAACAGGAGGATGCTTACGTTCAGAAGGTCACCAAGCTGAGATCAGTGGATTTGAAGCTAAAAAAGACAAACTTGCCGGGGAATCATAGTGTCAGGCTGGCAATTTCTTATGGTTTGATCTCCACACCACTGGGAAACCGTGTCATGGTAAGGAAAAACACAAGAATATGCGAGTCTTGCCATAGTGCTGCAAAATAATGTCGCAGGCAGTGGCGGAACTATTAAGGGGCAGGGGGGGCTGCTGCCCCCTGAAAATTTTGAAACTTTTGATATATAGGGTACTAAATTGCTTACATCGAGAGAAGTTGGGGATTAGATAAGTATTCCTGCCCCCCGAAAAATATGGAAGAATATAAAGATGGGGGGCAATGTGGCATGCGCTTAATAAATTAGGGACCAAATTGGTGGTTGTCCCTTTAGCTTTAAGCAACTGCTAACGCCTAACGGTGATGGGGGGCAATATAAAGATGGGGGGGCAATAAGGTAGGATCTGAAGAAATTAGGGACCCAGTGAGTAGTTATTCCCTCTACATTAAGGGACATTCTAACATGGCCTAAATGCACTATTAGTCCTCAAACGTTTCCAACTCATACGATTTGCTCCTTGATCTTTGAATTAGTGTGAATTAGTCCTAATTTACAGCTTTACCTAATCGCGACGTCATTCTCTCCTCCGGGCTCCGCTGACTCTCCCCCGGGCTTGCCCCCCCGAACCAAAAATCCTGGTTCCGCCCCTGGTCGCAGGTTACTGGCAGGGAGATAATAGTTGGAGATAGTAAGGTATATCATCACTTTCGAAGTGGGTGTTGCTGTTGCTGGGATTATTGGTGAATGCTGTTATTTTCAATTGTAATTCGGTAGAAGAGACGATTATCCATGTGCTTGTACATATCAGACAACAGTTTGTATATAGTATTACATTGATAGTAATGAAAGTCCGTATTAATGCATTAGTTATAAGTGAGAGGCATAATTAAAGTCTGGTTGATCTTGGCGGAGTTGTGACAAATGCATGGCTTTCATACATGATGAATGAGATTTAGGTTGCGGCCTAGTAGCT
This sequence comes from Aquilaria sinensis, assembly GCA_005392925.1. Taxonomy (NCBI): domain Eukaryota; kingdom Viridiplantae; phylum Streptophyta; class Magnoliopsida; order Malvales; family Thymelaeaceae; genus Aquilaria; species Aquilaria sinensis. The sequence continues at coordinate 130,060 of SMDT01003095.1, read as the reverse complement.
TAAAAAATCTGCATCCTTAGACCGCGTGTACTTTGTGAGTAGAATTAGATTAGTAAAGAAAGAAGATGCTGTAACTAAAAGATCAATAAAATAAAACTTGAACGTGCCAAAGCAAAGCAAGACAGAGCCGGTTGACTCTAGTTTGATCTGAGAAGGGGAAAAAAATAAGAGGGGGCGGCTGTTGCTGAGCGAGGCCCGTTATGACTTACGAGAGGTGTGAAAACGTAGAAGGCAGCCAGAGATGGAGAAGGAAAGACGAAAAGGGTAGCAGCAGGGGAGCCAGTTAACTTACAGCAATATGTAATAAGTGCTTAGTTAGCTTAATGAAAAGGACATAATTAGCATTTGCGCTCGCGTCACCAGTACGCCAACATCTCTCTGAAACTTTTATCCAATTTTATTCGGTTAACAAAAGATCGATTTCTTTCTTTTTTTTTCATGGAAATAAAATTGTCTTTGTCCAACTGGGCAGACATGCCAAAAAGGAAGAATTTTTGCACCCGAGTTCTGTTCGATCGCTCCAAAAAGTAGAGAGCCTGGGGAATATAATCTATGTCACCCCTACACTACACTAGTATGTACTTTACCGGTGAAAAGGAATCTCTATTTACAAATTGAAACCCTAATCTATCTGTCAGTCAAACTTCAACTCCCGATCGTGAGCAAGAACGGGCGAACAAAACAGAAAACAGAGAGAAAAAACAAAAAAAAACTTCAATTCTCAGTTGCTCTCACTCAAATTTGCCTTCATCGTCATCATCACAGTCACAGACGTAGTCTTCTCTAGGCTCAGAGAAAACGTCCTTCAACGCCCGAAACACGACGTCGTGGAACCACGCAAGACACTCGCATTGGTCGCAAAATCTGTCCTTGAATCTCCCCAACAAGGTCTTGTCCCCAGTACTCGGAGGGCTCGACATGGGCTGCAGGTAGGCCAGCGCCGCCTGCTTCACGAGCTTGTTCTTGATCGGAATTTCATGCGAACCGGAGTTGCGCGTCGGGGATGTGATCGCCGGCGGAGATGCGGGCAGCAGATCCTTAAGACTCGTGTAGCTGACGGATTGTAAACTAATCATCTCTATATCTGAAAGCGGCTGCAACGAATTGAATCGGTTGCTGGACAGGAAAGTGGAGCGGACTTGGGCGAGGTTAGTGCTTGATTCTTGAATCAAAGAGATAGTCATGATATTAATTTGTTAGGATTCAGATTTGGCTCGGAATAGGAAAAGCGAGTTCTAGCGGGAAACACAGGGATCACAAATCCAGAAAGAAATACGTTTCTAAGAATCTAAATCCTGTGATGTGATCAGAGAAGCGATGGATGGATGGACGGACGGATGGGAGAAAGTGAGATGAGTGGCAGCACAGCATATTATTATTATTATGTGGGGCGGCCTGGCCTCCCGATTAGTGAGAGTGACCGAACAAGTGGACCGGTTAGGGGAATGGGATTTCAATCGGTTCTAGTTGTTAACTGAGATAAAACTAGAGCCTAGAGTCCTTCACCTTCACGCCCCTTGATTCTTGCGTGAAGTAGATTCTTAATTGGATTCGGCCAAATTCACAAGTGTTCCCTTCGGATGCAAATCCTTTTTCCGAATAAAACGGAACACACGCTAACTAAAAGTATTGGAGTACTTTACTTAGATCTTCGATTGACCTCTAAACTATCATAAATATGATATTTTGGCCTTCAAACTATGATCGGTTCTTGTATCACCTTTGAATCATCAAAATTGTGTCATACTGTTCCCCAACTTTGATCTAATAGCTAAGTCGCTAAAGTATTATGGGACATTATGAGAGGTTCAAGATTCAAATTTGGCCTTCTTATTCTCTTTTCTAAAATGTTACAAAAAGCTAGTTTAGCTGCCCTCTAGATCTAAAAAAAGTTAACACTCTCCATTCTTACTTAAACAATTAATACATCTTTTTTTCTATACTTGTAACTTGTAAGTATGCTTCTGAATACACAAAAAAAAAAAATGTGCTCTATTAGTAAACGAGTGGTTCTTGCATAGCTCATGGAGGGAACAATATCCTCATTGTCTCATAATGTAACATTATAACTCTTATTATATAATTGAAACCCGAAACCCTTCTGAATTTCAGGTGGCGGATTGATCAAATTGATCCAGTTAAAGTTACAAAATACAAATTGAAATCCCTTTCGAGACAAGTAAAACTTTATTTTGAAAGCCCTTCTAAGGAGTTGTTGTCTGTGGCCATCTACGTGCTAAATAAGTAATTGATTAATTTACGAACAAAGGATGAAGAAGAATAAATTGAAACCAATAAAATTTTGCTGAGTCAGCAAATAATTTTGCCAGCAAATATTTCCTTGCTCCAAATGCCTGGAAATGTCCCTGTCGCATAGCATGTGATTTACCAGAATAATGCCAGACCTATAGAAATTTATTCAAAGGTTATTTTATAGAACTCATGCGGTACTTAATATAGGCAATACTAATCTAATGTTAAGTTCTCCAACAATTACTTTTCACAAATTTGTCGAAATCACTTTCTAAAGATTTGTGTATACGTAGCAGTTCTTATTGATAAAATAGTAAAGTACCCGCACTTTGTTGCAAGATGACCAACGAAGACACAAAATTTTAATGTGATTATATTTATAGTGAAAAATGTATTAAAAAATTATAAATTTAAAAATAAGTTATGATCAATTCAGAAGTTTTAAAACAATTAAAATATTTGAAGGATGTTAATAATAAATTTGGTAAATAGAAAACATATGTTGTAAGATAAATATAGTGAATTTGAGACTCTAGTACAAAGTGGGGCCTTAAGTATTACTTATGAAAGTTGGGGGCTAAGATTTAAAAATCAAAAGTTTAGGACAAAATGATTAAAAAAATGTGCACTTTTAAAGTTTGAGGATCAAAAGAGGTAATCGCACACAAGTATAAGACCAATTGTTTTTACCCTTTTCAGTATTGGAGAGAAGACACATAAAATCTACTATGAAATCTGAAAACAGCAATCGGCTTTTCCCCATTACCAAGAAAAGCAATCATGCCTGAAAGAAAATGCAATCGCCTATTGAAAAGTACTATGGATATTATGGAAATATGTCTAATTAGATATAGATATTATTTTACAATTTTACCCCCCAAAATTTCTATTCTGAACCGGTTCCTCTCTCTCCCTCTCATCGCCCCCACTCTTTTGCTGCCAATCGCAGCCGTTTTTCTCAACTGGTTTCTATTTTCATCGACGATCGCCACACTTTTTCTTCTATATTGAGTTTGCGATTGCTAGAGTGAAGAAGTGTGCTTTTCCTCCATCCACTAGTGGGGCCTCACATTGTGTTATTGCGCCGCTTCTCTTTCTCTTCCTTGGTCACCGCTCCTAGATTTGCCTTTGCCGGTCGTCTTCCATGGTCTTTTCGTCTTACCTTTCCTCGAATCTCCAACGTTATAGCGTGAATCACCTTCGATCTTCAGTGATCCTTAACTTGAATCACCTTGGATCTCATGCAATCCACACCTCACACCATCGCCATCGTTGCACCATTGTCGTCATCATGTCGCCTTTCATCTCTTTGAAGGGGAGGGAGTTGGCCATCGAGTGATTGGTTTGAGAACGAAAAGTGACAAGGAGATTGGGTCGAGGGAGAAAAGGAATAAGGAGGTCTGCTTAGGTGACAAGCAGTAGATATGGCCAAAGGAATTATATCAAGTATCCAAAAAATTTGTTGTACATATTGTTTACATTCATGTCAGACGCTTTAACTTATTCTTTCAGATACTTTTAATTTTGAAGATAATAAATTTTTCACATAATGTTATATTAATTTTTATATATTTCATCATATATTTTTTACATAGTTATTCAAATACTTTTACTTATTGATTTAATACTTTCATTTTTTAAAATAATAAATTATTTATATATTATTAAGACACTTTTACATATTTCTGTCGATGCTTTAATATATTTATTTAGAAATTTCTACCTGTTTACATATTATTAAAGAGAAAAAATAGTTTATATATTATTTCAGACACTTATATGTAATTATTCATACGCTTTTCCCAATTGCTTTAGACATTTTGCATATTTGTCTTTGATACTTATGCATATGTGAGTAATAATAAAATCTGATGGTGGCGGCACCAATAGTGGTGGAAGTGTCGGTGGCAACCTCATTGCCAGTGGAATTGAGTATGATTTCTAAAAGGACAAAGAGAGTTTTTGTGAGGGGTAATTTTATCAATTTTTTTATAGAAATGGATTATATATATATATATATATAGTTAAGAGTGAGTTAGTATGTATGATTAGATATAGTTGCATAGTATAATAATTAATTGAAAAGGGTGATGAGTTGAGTCCATGGATGATTGGGTAATGGGACAGACCCAAGCAAAACGTGTTTTGGCAAAAAAAAAAAAATGCGGTGCTGTAGCAGCACAGTTACTATTTTTAATAACACATCAACTCTAAGAGCTTTAGCTGATATAACTAGTCTCCAATAATAAGAGCGAATTAAGAACCGAGAAATCCACTGCACTACAACAATTTATTGTATTGTTAAAAAAAAATTCCACTTTAAAATAAAATTAGTTTAGAAATTTACCATACCTTGAATTATGTTTTACTGTCAAATTTTTTTATCGGTGGAATTTAATGAAAATTTTCAATCAGAAACAACATACTATACTACAGTAGGTTTTTCTTTAATAAAAATACTACCATTATACTACACGAAAAAACTAACCAAGAAATAGAGCCTTCCTTGTCCTCCACCAAGACCGAAAAGATGCCAACAATAACCCCTTTCTCCCGACGCTTGCAATATCCTTTACTTATAAACTTTTATGAATGCCTAAAAGGAAAATAAAAAAGAAAAGAAAAGAAAAAAGAATAAGTAACAGGTATCATGTTGGATCTCATATCCTTGAAGGTCCTCTTGCAAGTTGCAAGTCTAGGAGATTCGCTGGGCTTAGGAAGCCCAATAAACAAGCCCACTAACAGTTATGATGGAAACAATTTTCTAGCAAAACTGATCAACAAATGTTGCTAGGAAAAGGAAAAAAAAAACACTCAACATGAATATATAGCTAAGAAATTTCACTAATATAACAACAATTCTTGAAAAATCTAGAAAAACTTGTATAAGAGGAAGAATGATTTTGATGAGTGATTCATTCTTAGAACAGTTTTTTTTTTAAATTTAGAATCTCTAAACTACAAGTTAAAAGGTTTTTAGAATGAGAAAAAATGAGGAAGGGAGAGCTTGAACTCGAAACTGGCGGGTGGGCAAGCCCTATGTCCCTTTCACTTCCTAATTGACCTGGCAGGAAATTCTTTAAAAGGTTACTTTGCTTTGACTCATGGAATTATTGCAACATCTACTTTTCGTAATTGTAACTACTCTAATAGAAGCTAAGCTAGTGGAGTAGGAAAGAAAAGAAGCCCAAATTCTATAACATATGCCACATTATCCAAATATATCAACAAAAATGAAACTTTTAGCATGACATGAGACAATGTTTATGGGTGAATTTAGGCTAAATGGATCACTAGTGTGCAAGTAGAGGTGGATAGGGCCGGGTTGACCTGGCTTCGCTTGAGGGAAAGGCACATGGAGGTGGTGGGCTGTTCGTGGGCTTGTGAAAGAGGGATGTGATATGTTGGCATGACACTGTTTAGCCCGCATTGAAGCCCGGCCCAGGCATTGATCAGCTTAGGCACGTCAGCCTCAGGTTGGGTTAGCCATTGAGGGACAAACCACTTTCTTAAAAAATTTTCAAAAAAAAAAAGGCATAATTACACTCTAGACCGCCTCAATGGCTCCAGCCTCTAGCTATGTCCACTATTGTTGACAATTAATTATGAGCTTTAGATTAGTTGTATTATAAGTGGTATTTAAATAAGGTAAAATATAAAGTTTCTCAAACAGTAGATCTTAGAATGTCTATCTCATCAGCAAGGTTCAATCCCACACTTCAAATGATGAAATGTCCCTTATTAATTGCTTGAAGTTTGACTAAAGTGAATGACTACCTTAACACATCATTTGAGTCATACAATGTTGAAATTTTAGAGTGGTAAAACGAAAAAGGGATCAAGATTTTCAATATTGTCCATCATTGTCCAAGAGATTCTAGTTGTACCAGTCTTAACCCTAACTTATGAGGTAGCTTTCAATGCAGATAAACGGGTAATATAAGAGAAATGGGCAAGGTTGACACTAGAGATAGTCGAAGTTTATAAATGCAATCGAAATTGGGTCTTGCTATAATCTAAAAGCAAGATAAAAAAAAAAAACTTCAATGATAAGGAGATATCTAGCACCAAGGCTTTATTTTTTTTTTCTTTATACTCTTTTATTCATAGTTTGTATTTGATCTGAATATGCTATTAAGCATAGGTTTTAGGTTTTAATTTCTTCTTATTTTTTGAACATTTTGCCATTTTTTCCTGTGATATATGTTTTAGTTAATTGTAAGTGTCGTTTGTTTTTTTAATTAATAAATTTTACACCAACAATGGTATTTTTCTCTCCCACAAAAAATTATTTATTCAAATTTAATTAAATATTTTGTTTAAATTTTTTTTTTCAAAAAAGACCCAACCTAGGCCTAGCCCACATTTTCCTGGGCCATGCCATGGCTAAACCTACCCATGCCTAGGCTCGGCCGAGCTGGGTTGGCCTGTTGCCCACTTCTATGTGCAACAAAGGTACATACATATTCTAATACAACATTCTTACCTTGATGCTTCACAACTTAATAAAGGAAACAAAATGTTGAGTTTACAATCCAAACTTTAAACATACATAAAAACTCTTCACAATACATAACAACCATTTTTCTGTCTCATGCTGCCAGTGGCATTGGGATGATTGCTTGTGATCATTCAGGGAAGCCATTGTTGCTTATGTCTTAAAAGTTGAGGTTTCATAATAGTGTTTTTTAGGTGGAGGCTTTGGTAGCTTTCTATGCTTTGATTGAGGCATTAAAGCATGATTAGTCATCAATAGTTTTGCAGTTTGATTCTCATATTTTGGTTTCCGCTCTTTGTTTTGGAAGAACAAAATTTAATTATCCATTTGAGGTGATTTTTTAACATATTTTATTTTTAGTTCCTTCCTTTAGTTCTGTTGTTTTTACTTTTTATTCGTAAGAATAGGGGATGTAATAATGTTACTTATCGACTTGCACAAGCTTCGCACTAGCTTGCAAGATGTGTTTATTTTGCTAATCCTATTTTGGATTGACTGTTAGCTGTGCTTGACTCTAATCTTCAGTAATGCCATGATTGAATTTATTTCGAAAAATAATACATAGCAACCATAGATTATAAAAAATATATATATATACATAATAACCGTAGATGCTGCATTTAGAGCAATCACTTGCAAATATTAAGCATCAAAACTAAAATTGACTAATGCCAACATTTAGAAACTCTTTTGAAAGTTAAAGCCAATTTGTTTTAACTTAAATGAATTTAATCTGAAATGATTTATTTTTATTTTTATATTTTTTTACATGGAATGTACTAATTTTATTTAAAAACTAATATTATGTAGATGTAATAATTCATTGAAAATATAATTTTTATAATCTTCTTAAATTTTTATTTTTTTTCCTAATTTTAGGCATTAAAAAGAAAATTTTACAAAAATTTAATAAAATCCTGAAATTTACTTTTAAATATATTATTGTATCTATATAATATGAACTTTTAATTAGTTTCATTTAAAAAATATAAAAATAAAAATAAATTATTCTAAATTAGGTTGATTTAAATTAAAACTAATAGTGGCAAATCTAGTGGCATAAAAGAGTTAGGTCGAGCCCAAATTCACTGAATACGAGTTTGGCCCCTTCATGTCATCAGCACTATTCGGACACAAGCTTGAATCGGTCAAGCTTGAATTTCGAGACTCAGGCAGCTTCGAGCCTAGCCGAAAACTTGAAAGGCTTGACCAGCAAATCCCAATTGTTCTTTTTCGCTTCCTCGTTTTCTGTCAGAACCTCTTCCATCTTCGCCTAGACCTTTTGTTCTAGGATTGGTGCTTGTCTTGCGATCGGCAAATCATCCAATAGGAGGCAGCCTTGTATCTACGAGCGCCGACGACATCTATCTATCAAGAATGATCTTAGATTGAAACCTGAGAGTAAAAGAAATGATAGAATGAGGATTTAACTTTGATTCCTAGATAATTTTTTACCTAATTTTTGGAGGATAGATGCTTGCAATTTGTAAATGTAATTTGGATTTTGGTGATGAATTGTAACCACAGGTCCAATGAAGAAGAGAAGCAGCAGGTCTAGTGAAGAAGAAAAGCTTTTGGACTTTATTTGTAGTCTAGTCGTCAATCTTTTTCGTTTCCATATCTATTTGCACATATGTCAAAATGATTTTGTACATATTTGTGCATAGTTGTGAGCTAATCTGTATACATGTTTATTGAATTATAAAATAGACAAATATATAGGCACAATCATATAAAACATATACTCCTAAAATATACGGGGTTAAATCTACATATAATGCCCTACTTTAATAGTCATCATAAAATGATCTCTTACCTTTAAAAGTGCCCTCTAAAGAGCCCTACCTTTCTTAGTGCATCTTATTTCAGTCCATTCCGTTAGCTGAGTTATTATCTTGGATGGAAGATGCCTACGTGACACTTACTCTGACATGTGACACCCTATTTCATAACAATAAAAAACTATACTTAAAAAAAAAAATTTCAGGCTAATTGGCACAAACTCATAATCCTAGGGACTTCAAACATATATTAGCCAGAAATTTATGTTTTTCCCCAAATCTCTATCAGCTCCGCTGCCGCCCTTCCTTCATCCTCCCACACAACGGCTGGAAAGCAGCAAAGACATCCTTGACGAGCACATTCGCTCGTTGCCAACACATCACCACGACTGCTGGCTCCTATAGCCCCCAAGCAAGATGGATCCCGGTGATATTTCTCCCCTTTACTTCTCCTGGAGATTCGTATGGACAAAGATGTGTTTAATTAATAAATAATTCATAGTATTTAATGCTCATAAAAAATTATAAAAAGTGTCGATTTTTTATAATGCAAGTATAATAAGTAGTATATTGGTCCTAAAAAATGATAGTAATTCTATATTTGCGTTAATTAAAAAAATACATAAGATTTTAAAAATAATCATCAATATTAATTAGAAACATAAAATATAAAAATTATTTCAAAAAACACAGATTTTTCAGAAATATATTTAGGAAAAATGGGTTGGTGGTAGCTTGAAATCAATCTTGGGGCTGATTTGCATAATTCTTAAAAGTTCATGGGTACTAACAATATTTGAGCTTAGTATCTTAACAAACGATCTAACAAAGGTTAGGATTTAGGGGTAAACTGTAGATTTTTAAATATGCAGGGTTAAGTATAAGTTAGGGTATATCAGGGGCATTTGTAAAATTCCCTATAATTTTTTGTGACCCAATATGATTAAAACATTATCTTGTGCAGTAGATATTTTTTTTTTTATTGTTGTAGATAAAACAAGGACAAACAGACGATATGGTGGTTGTAACTTTTCTCATGGCAACCGCCCCCAAACCAACTCCCGTTTTCTCTGGCTTCATTAATTCTGCAAGAAATTTTCAGAACGGAGAAATACAAAATTTTTCACTAATGTTTAACTTTTGAACCAAAATTTCCAGTAATGTTTTGATTGGTGTTAATTTTGTCACGATTGTTATAGTTCGGATTTGGATGTGCTATCAATGTTACAACTTATGATAGAATATGACACAAACAGTTAAAGAATTAATGGAAAAACAAAAAAATTGTAGGTTTTGAAACTTTAGGATACTATTGTAATTTTTAATAAACTTAAACAATTTAGTGTAATTTATCTCATCCAATAGCATCTCTTTCACAAGTGATAAATCAGGTGGTGGCGGATGTTATGGCAACTAGAACTTGTTGAAGGCGAAAAGACATAGGATATAATGCAAATCAAGGGCACAAAGATGAGGGATTTGTTGGATCTAAGGAATAGTTGGAGAAGAGCCTATTTGGAGAGGAGGAAGAAACTTAGGCGGTAGTGGTTAGGATTGTGGGCATTCATGGAGTAGGAGATGAAGATTTCGGAGATGAAGATGGAGACTCGGTTGGTGTGAGTGAATCTAAATTTCTTGAAGAAGATCATCAACCAGATCATCTTAAGAGTTTTGTTTTTTGCCAAGGAGAGGGGGAGGAGGAGAATGATTATCGGCGAGCTTTCACCGCCACTATAGCTGTCATCATCAAATTCACTAAATACACTACTGAAAGTAAATTATATAAAATTTATGAAATTTATTAAAAGTTATATTAGTATCATAAAATTTTAAAGCATACAATTCATTACTTTTTTTTTTATTAGGTTTTTAACTGTTTGTAACACATCCAATCTTAAACAATTACATTAGTACGCATAATCGAAACTATAACTACCGATGCATATCGGCATGAATAAAAACTTCGATGAGAAATTCTGTTTAGGAGCCAACCATGGGTTGGAAACTCTGTACTTTCACCTTTCTTGAAAAATCCGAGGAGGCCGTTTTCGGTGTTTCTCTGGTTGTCGTACGCGGACCTAACCTTCCTAACTAACGATTGCCTCGCAAACGGCATCGTTCTACGCTTGGCCTTTTCAGGTCCTATTCCTATATCGTTCGGCCGGCTCAACTCATCGACCGCTTCTTTTCTGGTCCGGCGAGCGGTGGGTCGTCCTCCTATCTACCTTATTATTCCGACAAGAATGCCAATCGAGAAAGCAATCGACGCGTTAAGCACGCAAAGACACGTGGATGGCTCACAAAACTACCACGCTGCTGATTCCTGACGAAGACAGCCGCATAGCTGGTAGCTCTCTCTAGCTACAGAATCGATCCGCGTGGTTCAAATGGTTAGTTAATGTTCTTGTTCTGTTCTCTTATTGATTCGTTGCTCAGCCGGCGTCTTTGGTACCAGAGATCAGGTACATCATTTATCATACCTGGTTTTCTTTTTATTACTCCTTTCTTGTTTGAAAAAATGTTCATACAAGTTGCAGTTTTCGAGTCAGATTAAATCTTGTTTAGCTGTATCATCATTTTAATCCACCTTCGATCGATTTAGATTCTGGATTTGATTTTTGAGTGTGCTCAATAAAATTACTCTCTTGCTGCCATATAATCTTTCCCTTCTCTTAGCTGCCTGTTGAGATCGGAAGCATCTTAGTTACATGCCCAATTATATACCTCAATTCACTTTCGAGTTAATTGTTTTTGCAATCATAGTTTCTGTGAATAAGAACTGCTTTTGCTTCTTTTTGATGATGCCATTATATCGTTGCACATTTCTGCTGTATGCAGAAACATAGAACGCCAATAACTACACTGCAAATGGGGAAGCCAGAAGATGCTGACTATGTGGAACTAGAAGACGTTTCTAGTCCAAAGTTTGCTAGGCACCAAAAGGTTTCAATCATACCGCTTGTGTTTTTGATCTTCTATGAGGTCTCTGGTGGTCCTTTTGGTGTTGAAGACAGTGTCCAAGCAGCTGGTCCTCTTTTAGCGCTTCTTGGATTTCTAGTTGTTCCATTTATATGGAGTTTGCCGGAGGCATTAATAACAGCAGAATTGGGTACTCTTTTTCCAGAGAATGGTGGGTATGTTGTTTGGGTTTCATCTGCATTGGGTCCTTTCTGGGGCTTTCAACAAGGTTGGGTGAAATGGTTAAGTGGGGTTATTGATAACGCTCTATACCCAGTATTGTTTTTGGACTACTTGAAATCAGCAGTTCCGGCTTTAGAAGGTGGCTTGCTGAGGACTGTAGCTGTGTTGGTTTTAACTGCGATCCTCACTTACATGAATTACAGAGGATTGACCATAGTAGGCTGGGTTGCAATACTGTTGGGGGTGTTTTCCCTTCTCCCTTTTGTTTTCATGGGTTTAGTGGCAATTCCCAGGCTGGATCCATCAAGGTGGTTGGTCATGAATCTTGGAAACGTGGACTGGAATCTATACTTAAATACTCTTTTCTGGAATTTGAACTACTGGGATTCAATTAGCACTCTTGCTGGTGAGGTTGATAATCCTGGTAGAACTCTGCCTAAGGCTCTTTTTTACGCTGTTATTTTGGTGGTCTTTGCGTATCTTTTTCCTCTTCTCATGGGTATTGGGGCAGTTCCACTTGATCGCGAGCTGTGGACAGATGGGTATTTCTCGGATATTGCTAAGATGCTTGGAGGTGTTTGGTTGAGGACTTGGATTCAAGCAGCTTCTGCACTGTCAAACATGGGAATGTTCGTTGCTGAGATGAGCAGCGACTCCTTCCAACTTCAGGGGATGGCAGACCGTGGGATGCTTCCAGAGTTCTTTGGAAAGAGGTCTCGATATGGAACCCCTTTAGTTGGTATCTTATTCTCTGCTTCTGGTGTTATATTGCTTTCATGGTTGAGCTTTCAAGAAATAGTAGCTGCGGAGAATTACTTGTACTGTTTTGGGATGATTATGGAGTTCATTGCGTTTGTGAAGCTAAGGATAGATCATCCAGCAGCATCTAGGCCATATAAAGTACCTGTCGGCACCATTGGAGCAATTATAGTATGCATTCCTCCTACCGTGTTAATTCTCGTGGTTTTAGCTTTTGCTTCCCTTAAAGTCATGGCAATTAGCCTCGTCGCTGTCATCATTGGATTCCTCCTTTACCCATCTATCCGGTACTCTGAGAAGAAGAGATGGTTCAGGTTCTCCATCAACGCTGACCTTCCAGACATCCACTCCGCATATCATTGATGCAACCCAATAGAGTTAGGAACTAATTTTTCATTTCTATTTCATTTATCCTTCGTCCAATGAGGAAGGTCAATGTCAAATTTGTTCCTTTTCCGCATCTTTAAGCCTTATTTTCATTGTTCCTGTTTCTGATCTAGCCACCAGGAGCCTGTATGTTTCTTGTTTCAAGTAATGTAGGGATTGGATGCCCGGAATTTAGTGCAGTACAAGGCAGGTACTTTTAGAATAAGGTTTTGAACTTGAGTAGCTATATCATACACTCATGCGTAAGACATACACTCCTAACATCTCGCACAATCTATCTACAAAAGAATGAAATGTTTTTTTTTAAATCTAAAATAGAATGAAATGTTTAATGAAATGTTTTTTTTTATCTAAAAAAGAATGAAGCGTTTCTCTTTTTGGTAAGTCTTTCTATTTTATCCCTATTATCTTATGCATTCACACATGCATCTTCTTGGTTGGCCTCCTCATCTCTCACACACGTCTCCTCTCTTTCGTGATCTCTATACAATCACCACACCATCTCTCTTCTTCCCTCTGGCATCATCTCTTTGTACAATCACCACACCATCTCCTCTCTCTGGCATCAATTTTCCCTTTTTTTCCTTCCAGATAAAGTTTCAATTTCTCTCTCCATCTCTTTTCCTCTGCTATTGAATTAGAAATTTTCAATCATATCACCTAATTCAAGGCTGATTTGCGGCAGCAACGAAGATTGAGTTCAATTCAGTAGTGAGGATCTGTTGGGCAATACTTTCTTCTTCTTCTGTTGCTATTTTTTTGAGTTTGTTTTAGACTTTTGTTTATTCTTCTCCTCCTAGGCTTGATCAATTCTCTTATACTATGTTTGCTCAATTCTAGTTATAGTTTCTGGAATAAACCTTGTTGGCTCAATTTTCCTATGGATTGGTTTGTTTCATGGCCAATAAAGAAGGTTGCTTGTAATTTTATTAGGTGGCGGCACAGTGTCAACTTGGTGGCAAAGATTGCTTGATGATGATTGATGATTAAATGTGAGGGCAAAATCGACAAGCGGTGCCAGTGAGAACGATTGTGGAGCCAGTGATGGAATAGGTCGAAGTGGCGAGAGGAGACTGTGGGTTAGGGATCCAAAAGGCGATGATGAGGTCGTGGATCAAGGTGGTAAGGAGGTTAGGTTGTTGTGAGGAGTGGCGATGAGTCAATGGGCAAGCTAATAAGAATGAGGGGCAAGGAGGCCGGGGGCAAGGATATCGAGGTGAGGTGAGGACATTTGGGCAATAGGGGGATCAGAGCGAGGAGGTCTGGCTGACACGAAATCGACGATTCGGTTTGATCGGCAATTTGACTTGATCGATGATTCGGCAGCGAGGACAGAAGGCATCAAGGAAGCTGAAGGAAGCTGAAGAGCAGAAGAAGAATAAAAAGGGGGGGGAATCTACATGCCTTAAATGACATGCCCAGTAAAACATTTCATTTGAATCGGGACGAAAGGAGTATTATTTATAAAATTGCCATCACACCTCAAGTTTGTTTTTATAAATATAATAACGTCACTACGCACCAACTCCCTATTATATAACTTTTGATTTCTTGTAAATTATGATAATGTCACCGCATCACAACTGATAGTTGTTCCTTGTCAAATTGTTCGTGTTATCTAACTGAACTTAGTTATTCTTTTGGTGCATATTATTGTTTTCTGACAAATCTATATATTCCTTTTGTTATTTAATGTCGGCCTACTATGCATGTTATAGTTATTCCTTGTCACATGTTTTCTGTTCTCTTACAGAAATATGATTGCTTTTTTCTCTCATCTTGTTGTTTCCTAGTAAATCTACATGTTTCATGTGATATTTAATAGCTATTTGTTATGCTTATAGTATTTGTTCATTGTCATAGTGTTCCTATTCTTAGTTTAATTGTTTCTTTAATGAATATTTTTGTTCCTTAACAAATCTACACATTTCTTCTGCTATTTAATGTTTACTTGCTATGACCATAGTAGTTGTGTTCATTGTCAGATGATTTTGTGCTCTTACTGAATATATAGTTGTTACCTTGTGTTGTTTTGCTATTCTTGAAAAAATTTATTTGTTGCTTCTGATATCTAATAATTGCTTGCAAAGGCTATAGTAGTTGTTCTATGTCTAGTTTTCATATTCTTTTTCTTAATTTAGTTGTTTCTTTGAAGCATGATACTTTCCTTGATAAGTTATCTGTTACTTATGTTATTTAATGTCTACTTATTATGCCTATAGTAGCTTTGTTAGATGTTTTTTTGTTCATTTACTTAATATAGTTATTCTTTATCCCGTCTTGTTGTTTCCTACCAAAAGTCTACTTATTCCCTGAATAAAGTTTTGTTCTTTTTCCTTCATGCTTTTTTACAGTTTCTTTATATTACAAATGACTTTTTGTTCCATTCTGCTTGCTTATTGTTTCTTTGTGAGCAGAGGTAGAAGACGAGCTGACCCGACCTAATACTGGCCGGGCCTAGGTCTGGGTCATGGAGGAAAGGGAACGGACAGGGCACAGGTTGTCCGGTTCTAGGTCAGTTTTTGCGAGTTTAATAAAATAAAAGAAATAATTTAATTATATATTTAATTTTTATTTATTTTTTTGAAAAAAACACCACTTCTGGTGTAATTTTTATTAAGTTAAAAAGCCAAATGACATTTACAAATAATTGGAATGTGCCTTACATTTTCAAATGGTGAAACGTTCCAAAAATGACAAAAAATAAAAATATATGATCTGTGCTTAAAAACATAGTTAGATGAAATACAAACTATATTTAAAAAAAAATTTAAGTTTTTTTATCGGATACTACGTTGCCATCAGAACTTTTTTTGTCTTACTTTCGGAATGCTGCAAGACCTCAATCTTGGTTGCACATGCATATTTTCACCATCTCGGGCGTCAATCTTGATCGTTTTTTTTTATATCACCCGTTTTCTTGCACAAAGTGCTACCTCAAATGCTACGGTGGAAATTATAACAGCGAGAAGCTCCTATGCAATTATCGACAAAATCAAAAATTTTGATCTTTTTTGTTTTCACTGTTGGAATTCTTGGCGCACCAAGATCCTTTTAAGGTAGGATTTGAGCTCATTGAGCTAACTCTAGCTTGAACAGCTATCTAAGGCAGCTAGAAGTAGCTCTCTTTAGTTCAAGTTAGCTTATGTCAGCTCACTGCAGGTATAAGTAGCTCAGAGTAGCTGGACTTCAGCTCAAGTCAGCTCACTTCAGCTATAAGTAGCTCAAAGTAGCTGGACTTCAGCTCAAGTTAGCTCAAGTCAGCTCAAGTCAGCTCACTTCAGCTATAAGTAGCTCAAAGTAGCTGGACTTCAGCTCAAGTTAGCTCAAGTCAGCTCAAGTCAGCTCACTTCAGCTTCTGGTAGCTGAGTGTAGCTGGACTTCAGTTCACTTCAGCTGAGAGCAGCTAACTCCAGCTCAAGGTCAGCTCTAGGAGCTGGACCTCAGTTCATGGTGCTTGGTTGGAGCTCAAAGGAGCTCAATGGTGCATAAGTAGCATAGTGAGCTAGCTTTGTGCCAGCTCACCTTGCTTTTAGCTCATAACCACCAAGAGACACATTTTTGTGTAAAGGTATGTCTCTTCATCAAAAGAGATGACTATTGGCTAAAAGAACATGTCCTTTCATCCAAAGGAAGTGTTCCTTGAGTGAAAAGACATGTATATTCAGCCATAAGGTAGTTATGGGGTGGTTATAGGCCAAAGGAAGTGTTCCTTGGCTCTAAAAGACATGTATTTTCGCCCATAAGGTAGTTATGGGTGGTTATAGGCCAAAGGAAGTGTTCCTTGGCTCTAAAAGACATGTATTTTCGCCCATAAGGTAGTTATGGGTGGTTATAGGCCAAAGGAAGTGTTCCTTGGCTCTAAAAGACATGTATTTTCGCCCATAAGGTAGTTATGGGTGGTTATAGGCCAAAGGAAGTGTTTCTTGGCTAAAAGACATGTATTTTCGCCACCATACATGACCCTTAGCCAAAGGAAGTGTTCTTTGGCTTAAAAGACACCTTTCTTGGTGTAAAGGTGTGCCTTTTGGTCATCTATAAATAGCCTTTAGTGGCTGGCCATTTTAAGCACGAATTTGCACTCCATTTGCTCCATTTTTCTTGAGAGAAAATTGTTCTCCTCCTATTTCCTTTAGAGGCCGAAATATTAAACACTTCTTGAGAGCATTGTGGGTGGATTTACATAGAGATTGTTCATCTCTATTCAAGCTTCAAGGTGCCCCTCTAAGATCAAGTTCTCCCTCAAGGTTTTGCCAAAGATAACCAAGAAGAAAGGTGCACATCTTTTCTTGGTTTAGTAGCATGTTAGGTTTCATTTTTTATGTATGTTCTTAGTAGCATGCTAGGATTTATTTAACACAACATGTATGTGTTCTTGATATGTTATATAACATGTTATGCATGCTTATGTTGAATTGAAATGAACGAATCTGCATGTGGCATATACAAGAAGAAAGATAACATAAAAGTATGTTATTATAAGATCCTGAAATCTTCATTCACCACTCTAATATGTCAATGTCACTTGACTTGAACGATGTATTAAGATAGTCATCAACCTCAACTAAACCCGATATCGTCAGTCGGGGATGCTTCAACATTTGGAGAGTCAGGTTGAATCTTGATGAGACTGATCTTCTTGCAAATTCAGTTTGAAGAGTTTCGGATCTTACCTTATCTGAATACTGCTTATAATATAACTTATACAAAGAATGCAAGTACTCGAAAATAGTAGCAGACATAGCTAAAACATTTATATAAGACACTTCTAAATAAGTATAATAAATGCTTTCAAGCAATATAGTCATACCAATTAATTTGACATATGGGTCAAGCAAATAAGCAACTAAAAAGATAGGTGGAATATTTTTGAAATACTGTAGCCCACTTAGCCTGCATGGCTTCGACAGTCAGTTTCAATAACTCATCATCTTTAAATTGATGTAAAACTTATATAATGTTCACTAAATGAAGTAAAACTTGATGAATAATTGGGTAGTAAACATCGGACAAAAATTCAATTGCATTCTAAAAAAACTTACGCAATTCACCAATTTTAGAATATTTTTCCCATGCTTCAGTCATAAGGAATTTGCAACCCATCTTCAAGTTCATAAAATCTTGCAACATCAAATAAGTGGAGTTCCAGTGTGTTGGACAGTCTAATTTAAACCATTTACAAGAAAATGGTTTTTTATTTTCAAAACAAAACCTTTTAAATTCACGAGACACAGCGAGTCTTGATTTAAAAAACGTCAATGAATTCCAAATAGGCACAATTTCATTTTGGAGAACTTCTAAACCCTTTTGCACACAAGGGTTCAAAATATGGCACATGCATCTAACAGAAAGAATGCACCGTTGAAAAGTGGTTTCAATGTTTGGCACAAAAGGCGAGCGACAACATCATTGTTTGAAGTATTATCAAATAAATGTATAGGACTTTGTCAGCATAATAATAATCACGTAAAGTTTATAAGATGCAATTATTTATGTGATAACAAGTATGATTAGTTTCAATGACCCTAAATGATAAAATTCATTTTTGTATGATCCAATCAAAATCAATCTAATGAATAGTAATGCAATAATATGATTAACCTACAGGTGATATCCATATGTCATAAATAAATGCTACACAATGATCAAAAATAAAGAAATAGGCTTGTAAATTTGATTTTCTGACTTCAAAAAATTTAAAGTTTTCCTTCCTAGCTATTTCCTAAACACTTTTTTAAATGTGGGATTTAATTGTGATTTAATCTAAGATTTTATGTGCATATCTTCAACTTGTGAATTTTTTTTTTCAATAAGTATCATCTAACTTATCATGTATTCTCTACAAAATTGTTAGTTAAAATGAAATATACCTGACCCGCCGGTTGTATTCTCAAGTTATGTTTGTCCTTCGAAACTAGTCACGGCACCGGGAAGGACACTAGAATATTGATTTTCATTGTAGCACCACAGCATTCTAGTGCCGGAATTCTTTTTATGCACAAACTTTTTTCCGCAATGTTTACACTTTCCGTACCTCGACTCTTCATATGCGAGCTCATAATGCTCCCAAACCCAAGCTGTTAGTCTTGAGAATTTACCTTATCCTTGGTATCGTCTACAGTGGGTTGACGGTATGTTGGCGTTGGTTGTGTTAATGGATCATCGACTACCGCCGCATCCACCTCTTTAATATCATCATCAAATAATTGATCGTTAAGACCCAAATCATAATTCATCATATTGATTTGGGCATTATTATCATGCAACTTCTTGATTGAGATGTCTTTTTCAGCTAGCTAAAAAGGGCAATGGGACAAGTCTCGGAGGCTGATGGAGCGGGAAAATGAACCCTCTGTTAACTTCCTCTTTCCTCTCAAAACCATGAGTCACAAAGTAATAGTAGTGATGAATAAAAAAATAGGAGGAGATTATGAAAATATTAGGAAGAGATCAGGAAGAAACTTGGAAGAGATTAGCAAAAAAGCTAAAATGCTTGAGAGAATATAGTAGAGGAAGAAAAGAGATTGAACTTTAGTATGAGGATAGAGTGGAAATGACATTCCTATTTATAGCAAAGGGCCAAAATTTGTTTGGACCAAAACTCCTTAAATTTTAGTTATTAGGAGATAAAAGTGAAAATTTGGGGTCAAATTGTAATAGAAAACTATTAGAGGACCAATGTCATAATTAACCCATCTTTTGAAAATCTGCAGCAACTAGCCCTTTTTTTTTTCCCCCCGATGAGTAGCGTCAGGCTTAGATTGGCCGGTCCGTGTTGTTTTGCGTGGAGGTCCCCTCTCCCCTCTCATGCCCAAATTCGGCCCATATTTTCGCAGGTCTTCTCCAAGCCTTGTCAAGTTGGGTTTTTACCGGTCTAATGCGGGTCTGACTCTAAGCCGGGTTGGACCGGCCCAACTCCCACCTTAATATTGTGAGTTTTCTTATTTAAATATCCATGTTCATGCCAACAATTTTTAGTTTTATTTGAGGGAAAAAAAAACGTTGGACTCAAAACAAGGAACAATTTGAACCCAGACAAGCTGTAGAATACCAATAATAATAATAATAATAAAATAAATTACATCAGATGATTAAACAAAAAAAAATCCTTAAACGATAAACAAAAGATTGATGATGGGGAAAAAACTGGAGGCAGAGAGAGAACACAAAGCATTAAAATAAAAGAATGAAAAAGATGATGGTGGAGCAGGAAAAAATAAAGAATAATGAAGTGAAAATGGAAGAAAGAAAACTCCCCCAAATGTTAAAATCGAAAAACAAAAATGAGCAATCCGTTAAACCCGTATCCTTAAACACCTAAACAAACACTCGACAACTTAGCTAAAGCGTCATATTTATTAGAACTTGGATTAATCAAAATAAAATTTTTAAATAATGAGACACAACACTTATTAGATATGAGTATGGGTCAAGTTGATTCAATATTTTAATGAAACCTAATTACCATGAAATAGTGGTATTTTCAAAAAAAATTCTACTCAACTTGAAAACAGAGAACCAAATAAAACTAAAACCATGAGCCTTAGTTTTTTGTTTCAGTTCCAAAACAATTAAAAATTTCTTAATCCAATAAAATTATATTCACAATCAATTCAAAAATATTCAATATAATACATAATTTAGCCCACGATTAAATGTACATGTTCTTATCACATGAGCAATTTAATAATATTATAATTTTTAAGGTATATGCTCACATAAATATAGGGAAAATAAACAATTTTACCATTAAAGTATAAAATGGAGAGTAATTTTGTCACTAAACTTTTTTTTGAACAAATTTTCCATAGACGTTTTTTGAAACAAGTATATTTACTATTGTCGTCAATGTCATGTTAAGACATATTGAGAAAGTGATGATGTTGTAGTATTTTGTTAATGTGGAACCAATATGGAGGCACAAGTAGGAATAAGGTCCTTTGACTTAGCGATTAGTAAAAAGGAAAAACTCTAATATAGTCAATCAAATTATATTTGTTCCCTCACTTCACCTTAATCTTTCATCTCCAACACTAAAGTTACCATCTTCAGCTTATCTTCCTCAACCTACTGGAAATGAAAAACCAAAGAAGTGTACCAGTAAATTCTTTCACCACAATTTCCCTTTAATTGGCTCACACAACTGCCATAGCCTTAGTCCTAGCCGTAGCCCAAACTATAGCAATTGAAGTCCATGGTTTCGCTCAACTTTAACGGCGGTAATTGCCATGCAATTGTTGCTTGTCGGTCGTAATTGCTAGGTAATTATTATTGTCATTGTTCCCAACTAGCTGTCCCCACCCTGTTTCAAACATTACCATAGTTCCCATACGTCGCCAGCCATTGATGACATTGTATCCAGGAGGAAGAGGGGACACATTTTCATCCCCGTTATGCCTCATGCACAATTTGCCACCATTGGACTACTCCCCGCTTCATTCGCCCCTTCTGGATGTCACCACTAACACCAGCGTCAAAACATTTATGATAAAAATGTCTATTTTGAAAACATTGATGGCAAATATACCTGTTTCAATAACATTGATGGCAAATATGACACTATATGATTGATGTGGTTGACGTTTTTATCCAACTTGGCCCCACATTGACAAAATATTCTTTATGATAATAAAATATTCTCATCGTTAACTGCCATAGTTATAAATATCTCTATATTCCAAAATAGTAATGGTAAATATGCTTGTTTCGAAAACATCTGTGACAAATTTATCCAAAAAAATACTTTAGTGTCAAAATTACACTTTACCTTGTACTTTAATGGCAAAATTGCCCCTTTTTTTTTTCTTATTTGAGCAAATTAGTAATGTACACTGTTGGCCCAAGTGCAACCAAGAGGGGGGGTGAATTGGTTGTTTTAAAAACTTTAGTAAAATCAAAATTTACAACTAAATTACTCAACCAAAGATCAAGAACAAACCAATTAATGCTAAGCACAAATAAAGCAAGTAAATAAAAGAGGATAAAGGAAAGAGTGCACCGGGATTTATAGAGGTTCAACTCCACCAACCGGAGTCTACGTCCTCTCCTCAAGCTTGCCCACTTGAGATTTCCTCCACTATCTCTTGATCAAAATTACAATGGTGTTTTCTTCAAGGTTCACACCCAACCAATCTCTAGTTTTCTCCAAGGCTCACTAGAAACCACTCCCTAGTTTTCTTCAAGGCTCACTAGAAACCACTCTACACTCAAGAGATTCTAAGACTTGAAATGTTTACAATCTTACAAGCTCACACAATAGCACTCAAGCTAGATATACAAGTGAAAGCACAACTACAATAATGAATTTCTCAAGATAAGCTATTTGATGATGAATCTTTGATCTTATGGCCAAGAGTTATCTCCAAGGTGTTTCTCCATGTATTTATGCTCATTTGGGGGCCAAAGAGACGTTGAAGAACCGTTGGGAAGGTCAGAAATGTCTCCAAGAAAGCAGGTGACCGTTGCTGTCAAATTTGACAGGTTTTTGCGTCTGTCGCCCAGTTTCACTCGGGTGAAATATTTTCACTCGGTTGAAAATTCTGTCTGATAACGAAAGTCAAGGTTTGACCTCTAACGGTTATATTTGTAATTAATGAGCTGTCAGTGCTTTATACACGTGGAATCTGACGTGGCATGAATTTATATTTATTTTTCAAAGATTTTTCGAACCGGAAACTCACGCGCAGGTCTGGAATCCAAGTTTCACCCGGTTGAAAATTTTTCATTCGAATGATTTTCTTGTCCAGAAATAAAATCCTCTCGGGTGCGAAAACTGAGTCCAGTTTCACCCGGTTGAAAAAATTTCACTCGAATGATTTTCTTGTCCAGAAATAAAATCCTCTCGGGTGCGAAAACTGAGTCCAGTTTCACCCGGTTGAAAAAATTTCACTCGAATGATTTTCTTGTCCAGAAATAAAATTCTCTCGGGTTCGAAAACTGACTCCAGTTTCACTCGGTTGAAAACATTTCATTTCACTCGAATGAAAATGAAGTTCCAGGATTTTCTTACTTCCAAACTTTCAAACTTCAATGAATTTTTCTCCAAAATGATTTCTTCCTTCACAAGCAATGCTTGAATCAACATAAATACTTCAAATATACTTATGAAATAATTTTCCTTCCAAATATCAAAACTTTATTAATAAAAGACCAATTTAAATCTTTAGGTAAAGTTTTGAAACACATAAAACAAATATGTTTTGTTATCATCAAAATCAAATAAATGTAAGCCATGAATGGAACAAATTCAACATACACGTTTAAATGTACATTTTTATACATCAATATATCAGCAATTTAGTAATATCATAATTTTTATAATGTATTTATATATATACCTAGAGATTGGTTCCACATTGAATTGATTCAATATGGAACTAGAACAAACAAAAAAATGATGATTCTCTCGTATTTAGAAGCAATCCAGTATAGGTGGTTCATTCTAGGTTTCGAGTTTAAGTAACCAATACCCACCCGCATTGCATATCATTTATCAATCAAGGTAAAATTCATTTATGGTTCTTAACCTTTTTGCGTTATCCTAAATGAATCTCTAACTTTCATTTTATCCTCTTAAAGTTACTAACCTTATCGTGCCTCAATCATGGTCATTCCTTCACTTTCTTGGTTAACTTTGTTGAAATTTTTGTGAAAAATGACAACATTGGTCCCACATTTTCTTATTTTCACTGAAATCACCCTAAAACTTCTTCTCAATTCGCTTTTCTTCTTCCCAGTATCCTCTTCTTCTTCGTAACCCAAACCCTTCCCAGATTCCTCCCATAGATTAATTCTCCACCAACCATTATTTCCAGTCAGCACGTCCTCACCGCTGGAAGTTTCCGACGCCTCCCTGCCTCCGCCGCCCCCGTTGCCCCTGTCTTCCCCTCTCCTGACCAGCCATTCTTTCCGAAGGTCCTATCCACCATCAACCAAGCTCAGAGCCAGCCGCCACCTCCAGCTGCGGCTTCCTCCAATGGCACGATACCAATGGTCACCAAGGCGCAGCCATCCAAACTAGTGAAGAAAGTTGTGATTGCAGTGTCGGTCAACACCATTACATATGTGATAGAGTTGCTCATAGAACTTAGATCTAATATCAACACAATGACGAAAATTTCGGATTCTCAAGTCAGTTTTGCTTGAGCATCAGATCTCCATGAACCGGGGCGTGAACAAAGCCTATCAACAAGGACACGAAATCAAAATACACATCTCATTAGAGCAATGAAATCAAAAAATAGTTGAAAACTAACATCATTCACAGATCATGCCACTCGGTTTCAACTTCAACATCTTCATGTATAGGTTCGCTCAATCCTCGTTATATGCCATTGGTCTTTCTACTTGATTCCTTTCCCTTTTTTTTTAATAGTTGAAACTTCTTTGTGGATTACAAATTTGGAGGTGTTGTGCTCCGATAGGAACTTGGGTTGGGTGTGTTTGAATTTGCAGAGGAAATTAGTCGTTTTGTAGCAAGGAGTGCAGACAGGAGCATATAGAGATGGAAGCAGCGGAGGAGAAGATATGAAAAGTATCTTCTTCAGCCAGATCTGTGAGGAAATTAGAGTTTAAGAACTTTGCCTCCTCAATGACAAGAAAGGCTTTCATATGGACAATAACTGCCACACTCGTTGAGGCGTTGGCTCTTCGGCGGTGGTGAATCCGTTTGAAGAGAAAGGGACTGGCAGGAGTGAATCGATGGAATTCGGTGGTGCACAATCGGAGGCCATTACGAGATTGCAGTGAATTACAACAACGGATGACGAACGGTTATGGCTTTCTGGGTGGAGGATGGGTCGGAAATTTGGGTCTAGGAATTTCGTGGTTGTGGCTTCCGTCGCCAGCGGAGACGGCGTGAGAGAAAGGGAGTAGATGTGGGATTTATATTATCTGGTAAGAAACGACAAAGAGAGAGGGCGGTGGGAGGAGCAGTAAGCTCATCTTTTAGGCGGTTGCTACGGGGGGAGGATGGGATCAGAGGAGGTAAGAGAAATGGAATGGAGATGATAGTTGAAGTGTGGATTTTACGGTTCGAGGGCGCTTTGAGCGGGAAAAAAATTAAGACTAAAGTGAGTATTTTCCATTAAGATTACGTTAACTTTAACTGTGAAATTAATGAAAGGACAACACTTGGGATAAAAATAGAAAGGTCACTGGATCAAAGACTTTAAGTGGATAAAATAAATATTAAAGACTTGTTTAGGACAATAAAAAAATATTAGAGATAACAAATGAATTTTATCCTTTATAGTACCACCTGTTTCTTGTTTCAAGTGACGTAGGGATTGGATGTGCCGGAATTTAGTGCAGTACGAAGCAAGTATTATCAGAAAAAAGTTCTAAACTTTTCAACCCTTGCCCTTTTCTAATCAGATGGAACCAAAAAATGAGTTCTTTCAAATTGTAGACGATACACTATTTGAGGATGCATGTGGAAGACCAATTTATTGGCCCCACTTAATTAGATGTCATCGGTTTTATTCCAATCATATAGTTTTCACGATTTTAGAGGTACGTTTGGTCCCCTTAGCTCAAAAATGGGGAGGCTGATGGGTTGGCGAGGCACATGGCTGGCATTAGATGCTTTTGATTGAGGAGCTGAGCAGACCCTCTTTCCCATTCAACTCCAGTCGAGCTGCAACAAAGCTGCTGAAGCCTTCAACTCTATCTCCATCCATATGGCGTTTAAATCAAGGCCAGATAAGATTCGTCATTATTCTTGACAACATTCTTGTGCGTCATTTTTCCATGTCTTTGGAAGGAGAAGACGACAACACCGTTCCCTTTGTTGATTGCTTTCGGATTCTACAAAGTCGGCTGTCTCTGAAGCATCGCTGCAGAAGAGACATTGAAGCAGAGCATCAAAACGCTCTCTCTTGCTTTCCCTGTGTCCCTTCTCTGTTGCCTCCCAGACACGCTAAAGAAAGCAAGCAAGAGACGGAGGATATGGGTTTCCACTCCCCGAAAGCTTCGCCTTCCAAGAAGAGGACTACCACCACCCTGCAGTATCTCTTCGATCTAGACTCCAAAAGCCGGAGCAGAAGCACGAATTCAAGTCCCAGACACGGTAAGCAGTCCACTTTTGAATCCGAGGACATCGAATTCCTGGCTGCAATCTATTACTGCAACTTTATCTTCACTTTCACTGATCCAATGGAGTCACCTTCGCAACAAGATCTCAAGCGCCTCAAGCTCATCCAGATACTCTCCATGATCAAGTCAGCCAAGAGGCCTCTGCATGATCAGCTTCTTTCTCCTGTTATCTCCATGTTATCTGTCAATCTCTTCCGCCCACTTCCTGCTCCTGCCCCTGGCAGCACCTCCATCATCATTGACTTGCCTGATGAGGAGGAACTTGCTTCCAACTTCGCTCTTGTCTGGCCGCATTTACATATTGTGTACGACATCCTCCTTAGGCTTGTCCTTAATGTAGACCCAAAGACACTAAGAGATTACATTGATCAACAGTTTGTTCTCAATCTGCTGTCCCTGTTTCAATCTGAGGACCCCAGAGAACGTGAAAGCTTGAAGAACGTGTTCCACCGTATATATTCCAGATTCACCTTTTACCGGTCTTTTATAAGAAAAGCAATGAATGACGTTTTCCTGCATTATGTCTTTGAAGGAGAGAGGCACTGTGGGATAGCTGAGTTGCTGGAGATATGGGGAAGTATTATCAACGGATTTACTGTTCCATTGAAGGAAGAGCACAAGCTGTTCCTGATGAGAGTGCTTCTTCCACTGCACAAGGCAAAGGGGATGCAGCTGTACCACAGGCAGCTGTCTTATTGTGTTTCTCAGTTTGTACAGAAAGAGCCAGCACTGGCCGGCGTCATCTTCAGGGGGATATTGAAGTATTGGCCTGTAACTAACTGTCAGAAGGAGGTTTTGTTTATTGGAGAGCTAGAGGAACTGGTGGAGAATATAGAGCCTGATCAGTACAGGATATTGGCTCTGCCTTTGTGCACTCAAATCACTAGATGCTTGTGCAGTTGCAACTCACAGGTATTTGAATTATACAGCTACCCTTCTCTTCATTACGATTTTACCTTCTAGAACCCTTTTTGAAGAACTAATCAATCAATGAACTCACCCTCAATTCCAACATCTTGGGATGGCTACATGAATTCGAGTTCTTTCTTCCATTCAGTCGGAAGCAAATTGTTCTGCAGACTAGCTGAAAGGGACTTTCCCTTTCAACTTTGTCCTTATATTTGGTCAACTACCTTCACGCACTTGTGCATTTATTAATTCCTGTTGATATGTCGGTGTTGTAATATTCAGAGTCAATTTCGCTGAATTTGCTTCACCATAATGCCCTTGTAAAATTAGGTTGCTGAGAGGGCATTGTATGTTTGGAACAACAAGCACTTTGTAAAGATGGCATCAACAGCAATGGAGCAAGTGTTCCCAGTTATAGTTGAAGGGATGGAGAGCAACCTGAAATATCACTGGAGCAAGAGCGTTAAACAGCTGACGGAGAGCGTCAAGCTGATGCTAGAAGCCATGGATTCAGACCTGTACAATTGGTGTGTCGAGGCGATCATTCTTCGTGAATCGGCAGCAAAACAGGAGGAGGCTAGGAGAAGGGAGAGGTGGGAACGCATTGAATTGGCAGCAAAGCAGAAACGGTTCCTTGCACAGCCACATTACATATGCGTTTCTAATTGAGCTCCCGCGCGGCAGGATTTCCGATCTGGGCTTCTTGATTTTGTCCTGTTGAACTATTCTTTAACCCTCTTTTTCTTCCTCCACTTTTTTTGGGTTTCTGGTTGAGGTTCAGAACAGAATTCCATCAGCCACTCTGGCAATGGGAAAATCATATACATAGACATACACATGCATAATTTGGCAGGCTATTACGTGCCGATTATGTGGACTTACCTGTCAAGAAAACAGGTCAACTTTAGAATATATATCATTGTGGAAGTTTCGAATATAATATAACCTTTTTGCACGGCCAACTTGAAATAACTAGATTATGTGAAGAAGATAATGCAAGTGTAGCTTTGCGAAAATCATAAAACCAAACATTTCTGAACCTGATTGGAGCCAAAGTGATAAAATCAATGGCTGTCCATTCTTACAAAATGTTTACTGTGTCCTAAAAACCCTAACCTCATCATTGCTTGGCCGCCATCTTCACACAAGTTACAGACAATACACAAACGCCTTCTACAAAAATCATTGAACTCTGGATAAGAAAACCCTATCTATGTAAAACAATCAAGTAGAATCCTATGGGGTAGGATGGGACAAGAACAACGAATCCAAGACTGAATCAAGAGTATAGGCTTGCCTTCAGAACACTGAACCAAGGAACACTCAAATCTTTGAAAACTGTCATTGAATCTTGTATCCGCACAGGAAGCTTCATTCGCTTCATTTGAAAACCAGATCCCCTGGCTTTTAGCATTTCAGACCGGCATGCTGTGCTTTAGCTCTTCCTAGGGACCAACATGACAAGGCCTTGCTTTAAACTACCTCGGCTCCAATATAAGAATGTAAAATTGACCATCAAGACTGATGTAGACACAGTTCCGCAGAACCATATGTTGAAGAAAAATTTCGAACATATGACCACAACAATTTACACTTGATATCGGGCAAGTTTATCCTTCACAGGGGCCTCCAAAGCAGACATGCACTGGTCCCATGCTCCATTTCTGAGCATCTGCAGAAATATTTAACTCAGCGTTCGGGCTCTTTGTTTCTAAATGATGCAGCTAACTACCAGCAGCAAGAACCTTTCACTGGGATTCAAGCAAACTAAATACATTTATCATTTTTTTTTTTTTTTAAAAAAGCAGATAATGGAAACTAACAGTAGATTTTGAATCCGATCAATTCTTCCCACAAGAGAAACCAGAAAAACCTCTTCAAAGAGTTCCAAGAGGTTCATATGCATCCTAGGATTCAATTCGGTGACTCTAATTCAATTAGACAAAGTAAGCATGCCCTTAGCATCACCTTGATATGCAACAAATAAAGCATTAAATGAAAACTCTGCTAACCTGCTTATAACCATGCAACACCTGGCAAACTTCATTATGGAGATCTTCACTCCTTATTTCCTATACAAACAAGTAAAGTAATCAACTCAAATTTCCATAAAACTTAAAGGCAATCACAATAAAACCTTACATGCCAACTTGCGATTGCTTTGCACATGCACACAAGTGAACTTAGACCCCCTGATGGATTTGCCCGAACCTGAAAGATTGCCATGAAAACAGAACTTAGATAGTTCATGTCCACAACAATTACAGTGACACAATATCCAACACCTTAAAGAGGAAGTATACCATAGCACAAAGACCACGAAAAGCGTCCTCTTTCTCAATATCATCACGTATCCTGTGACAAATTAATTGATTATTCAATCATGTGGACCAAACACAGAGAAAAGGACCTATTCAGTAGAGGATCATTAAGTTCTGGACAAAAGGCTGCACCACGTAAGTGCTTCATCATATGCCTCTTTGCATTTCTAAGGTTATCTTTCTACTAGGTTCACACAGGTTTAACTTTCTTAGTAGTATCTCAAGCACAGGCATCAAGAAATATTATTAGGATTAAAAGACCAATGAGTACTTACATGGACAAGGAAATACACCAGGATTGCATGAAATGCTCCATGTGTGGTGCAACAAGCTCTGGACAGACCCAAGCAAGCCTCCCCAGAGTAATCGCACTATTCTCAATGAGAGACTTGTTAAGCCCCTGTTCATCATTCAAAATGAAGAATTTGAGACCAAACAAAAAATAGAGAGGAGTTATTATTATCAATGGCATGCATCTTAAACAAACATAGTTGAATAAACAGACAACCTAGACAGGTGAATGGGAAGGTATTACCTCAGCATGCTTAAGAATCGGCACCAAACATGAGATAACCGCCATAACAACAGGGGAAATTTCTTGACGGACCTGAAAATCATATACTATGATGTCTAACTGCAATAAAGCCAGAAAGTTGCAACGCACAGCAACTCCAAATTCATGATATAGTACGAAAATATTGCAAACCTTAACAGCCAGTTCTCCTATTGCCCAACACGCATTATTTGCCACTGAAACAGTTTCCTTCAAACTAGGAGTGTCCTGCATACAGATATGAAAGCAAAACGAATGATAAAATATAAACATATGGATCGCTTTATCTTTCCATCAACCCAGAAAATGCCATGAATCTATGTTACCAGCTGTTTAGCTGCAACATCAACAAATTCTGACAAGCGAGGGTGCAAATGAATGGGGCATACCTATAAAAAGGCAACAAGATATACATAACTGCAACAACTTTAACACCAAAGGCTTCATTGAAGTTCAATACCCTTAAATCTCAATCATTGGTGAAAAATTATTGATGCTAACATTCAATCCATAACTTACTCTAGCAAGGTCTCCAAGCAGTGCAAAGGCACTTTGTCGAACATCAGAAGCATCATCCATGCAACATTGCAGAAGCAGCTCCCTCAGATTACTCTGTGATACCTGCAACATGACTTTTTTTTTTCTATAAGAAATAATGCATATCAAGTCGAAGTTAAGCCTGTGCGGAGGAAAAAAAGGATATCACTACAAAGAATGTTTAAAGAATAGATGAAGAGATAATTGATGTCTACGAGTACTTAGCTAGTAACTAATCTTTTTGGTCTCTTCATCCTTTGACAAAGCATTCTTATCACAAAATATATCAAAAAGGGTAAAATCCACCAAGGGTCACTCAGTTTATTTTTTGTCCTAAATGGTTACCTAACATTCATATTGTCCTAGCAAGGTACCTTACCTCTTATTTCGCGTCCTCACTGGGTTCTTTCCGTTAATTTCATGGTTAAGTCTGATGGAAAATGCTGATGTGACATTAATTAATTCTAAAATAAATCTTAAAATAACAGTCTAAGCTCTCTTGCTCTCCCCATCAACAATTCTAGACCCTTAAACTTTTAAATATACTGGTTATACTCCTAATCTCCTCAGCTTGCCCGTCTCACCATTTATTTCCTTAAAAATCTGGAAATTTAGGACTGATTGATGAGCCCTAGAAACAGACCTCTCTCTCCTCTCTCCTCCACCTCTTGCTCTCACCTCACAACCATCTCCTACGGCGTCCCTGTCTGGACTGCCAGTGGTGACACCATCTTCCTGCTACCTTGCCACCGTCTGGGACTCCGTTACTGCAGGCCGCCATCATTACCCCCACTGGCATCCAGATCTCTCGCCCTAGGATCCTGCTGCCTCTGCCCAGATCTAGTTTTCTGGGGGGCAATGAGGAAGGATGAGCGGAGAGGTTTCATCACAAAACAACAATGTTCGCGGGTCTGAGAGGTCGCATCACGAAACTGCGTGTTTGAGTTTATTGGGGGTTGGCGGAAGAAGGGGTGGCAGAGGTGGAGAGAGAAGGGGCCACTGGTGATTGGCAGGAATTGGAAGGGACAAAAAGATGAAGGGAGACTTCTTGTTCCTGCTCAATCCTCCACCAGGGTCGGCAACAGAAGAGGCATTTGGTGGTGGTGAAAGAACCAGATCCAGCAGCCATTAGAGTTAGGGTTCTTAAAAATTTAAACTAATATGTTATTTGACCAAAAATTGAACCAAATTATGTGAAATTGAGCAATCAAATTATATGGCTATTGACTTCAAGTGTGTGCTCTACAAAACCAGCCACCCACCAGTGACTTTTACGAATGGTGGTGGCCAGAGAACAGGAGGAGATGGCGGTGAAGAGGGGGATGAGAGGGGCAAAGGAGTAAGGGAAAAGTTTATGGTTTAAATTGTTGATTGGAAAAGTCAAAGGACTAGAAGTGTTATTTTAGAACTTAATTTAATATTTTCTTTTGCCATGTTAGCATTTTCCGTCATACTTAACCATGAAATTAATGAAAGTACCCAGTTAGGATGCGCAATAAGAGGTAAGGTACCACGCTAGGACAATATGAAGGTCAGTTACTCATTTAGGAGAAAAAAAAAAAAAGCTGGGTGACCCCCAGTGGATCTTATCCATAAAAAGAGTATTCAACACAATGATAAAAAGGTCAACCAAGGGCTCAACATCTTATCTTATTCAATCAAGTGCTTCTAACATTCAAGTTCTTCAGTTAAAGGTAAACTTTTTCAAGAGCACCCCACAACCCCTGTCATCATTCTCGGTGGGATTCAAGTAAGGGTTCCAAGTTCCGACTATTTGGACCAGATCAATCAAAGATATTTGTGAACATGAGCGCACATACAAACTCCATCATAATCAAATTATATCTGGAAACACAATAGAAAAATGGCAAAACAAACTCATTCCTCTTAACTACTTGAATTTGAATAGTTGAAATCCCTAGAAAAAGCTTGGGACCTTAATTGATCCGGTCACAATAGTTGGACGATTTCATTGAACCAAAAAAATTCAAATCTTCAACTAGCATTTTCTGCATCCACTAAGACTCTTTTTCCGCATTTAGCCCATAAAATATGTATGTCTTCAATTTGAAGAGTATCTAGATAATCAGACAAGCCATTAAGTTTTTGAAAATAATAATCCCTTTTTGTGAAACAATGCAGAAGATACATAAAAATAAATAAATATATTTATGAATAAAACAGAAGATACGAATATAACATTGAGCAAAGAGAAAAGTTAAAACTACTTATATGCAGATTAACCACTGTCCAATTCAATAAATTCATTTCAGATTAATCTTTGCAACTCCACTACCAACTTTCACCAAGAACAAACACTTGCACACAGATTAAGTGGCAATTGAGAGGAACTGTCAATTGCTAGTTTCTTATCAATAGATGATAGAGAACGAAAGAAGTACCAAACTCTCAATCCCACTACCAAGACCTTCTGCAAGCCCAGAGAGCAAATCAAGAGAACAAACAATGAACTCCTTATCATACGTGGCCGTGCTGGAAGAATGAGCCTGGCCAAAAAAAATGAAGAGGCAGGGATAGTCAAAGGGCTGGATGGTGATGTCTTGAAACCCAGAAAGAATAAAGAAGGAAAATGAAAAGAAAAGAAATCAACCCTTATAATTACTGATAGATAGAAAAATTGTATATATAAAAAATATTCAGCCAACCTTTGACATTTGTTGCGTATGGATTATATCAATGCACCTCTGGAATACAGGTCCAGCAAACTGAGAGAATCCAGTGCCCAACGCCTGAAAGGACCAACAAGACTAAGAATCCCCAAATATGGCTATTTGTCTTCTTCCCTAAAATCTGGGTCACTATCACCAATTGCCAAATCAACTGGCTGCAGATGAAAAGCATAAAATACAGGAACCAGTGTTTTCTTGTATTACATGAACTAGTTAACACCGCTAGATTTTTACTGTTACCTTCCAAGCCTAACTACATGAGACACATCAAAGGAAGAATTATGAAGCATAACCACACAAATCTTCCAAAAAGCTCATAGCTCAACCAGCAGAGAAAAACAGACCCCAAAAAAAATTTCACACCAAAACACTGTAGTGTAACTTGTAGAACTGGAGTGCAAGAAAGTCTTCCATCAATCTATTCCAACCAATTACACATTTTCCAACTTTTAGACTCAACGGCTAGATTGTCTAATTTTTTGTAGGCACATCTGGTCAGGCAGACAACTCAAAAGCATAATTACTTAAAAACATGAATCCATACTGCACCTATAAATGATAGAAGTATCACAAATAAACATCATAAGAGCGTATGAATATGCATCCAGGTGAAAATCAAAATAATAAACATCAATCAACAGACCTGTGCTATGGATGTGAAGCACTCGAGCAGTG
Source organism: Aquilaria sinensis (assembly GCA_005392925.1). Lineage (NCBI taxonomy): Eukaryota > Viridiplantae > Streptophyta > Magnoliopsida > Malvales > Thymelaeaceae > Aquilaria > Aquilaria sinensis. The sequence goes on along the minus strand of SMDT01003095.1, from coordinate 96,461 downwards.
GAAATAGGTCTTTATCAGAATCTGAAAGATGCTGCCACTTTGCAATTAGTGGTGGCATCAGAAGTTCAAGATAAGCAGGCTGCAAATCACATAAGCAATCAATTGAAGAAGGGTTCTTGAAGAACAGAGTAGTAGTTCTGCAGCAATCAGCACATTTCTTCAAGAAAAAATGATAAAGGCTCTTTCACTTTAGCACACCAAAATATACCTGATTTAGTTCATTTCCAACAGCGTCAGCAAGGGTTCCAATAGCATCATACACAATTCTAAGATTTCGTCTCTGCGGTAAGAAGCATGATCAAAATCGCTATATCTTACATTCGCAGCAACAAATCAACTAATTATACAAAGATAGAAAAGAACCTGATATTTCCCAAAAGCGTGCATAAGGTGCTTTAAAATAATTTCTAATCGTGGTGTCAACTCTTCACCTGCTTCCTGAATGTCATATTTGTGTATTAGAATGTGAAGAACTTTAATTAAATGAAACAATAAATATAGCACATAGAGCAAGAACCTCTTCAAGTGTTGCAAAAGCTGAACATGCAGCCTCTTGCACTCGCTTGTTAGTATCTAATATTTGTTTCAAAAGACCCATAAGAGTGCTGTCAAATTGTTCATACCCTTTTTGATGACCTATATCCTGAAAATCATACAACAGAAGAGTTTCAGTCATAAACCAACCAGAGGTAGTACAACTTATAGCAATCTAAATTAACAAAGAAGCACACATGTGATGCAACAGAAAGCCAAAATGTAATTAGATCGACACAAATCAATTCATGATGAATTTCAATCAGCAAGACTGGTTCTCCTACGGTAAGACCCTTACAAATAACAAAAAACATCTTTTCGCCTCTTCAAACTGCAACAACAATTATGCATTTGCCAGTTCAAAAGAGGCATAAGCAACCACAACACAAGTGAAAGCACATTTCAACTAGGAACAAAGTTTTTTCATAACTCTTCAACTATACCTGAACAATGTGTTTACTAAATCGCGAAAGTGTCCAGCAAGAAATACTCCGTATGAGGGGAAACTTATCATCCAAGAGAGGAATTAGAAATGTAACAATCTGCAAAAGAAAGTTTGACTTACTTTAAGATACACTATCCTTTGATTTTATGAAATACTCTTAACAACATAGCAGCAAAATGGAAATGAGAAAATAGATAAATCAACCTCAGACAAATGAGGATAAAGACCAGCGATACACCCTTCTGCCACTGCACCAAGAGCCAAAACTGCAGCTTCCCTCTCTTTCCAGGATTCATCACCACCTGCTGATAGCTTAGCCTGGGGGGATTTGAGAAGTGAACATGTTATTGTAAACAAAAGGCAAATAAATTTAGCATTTATAAACTAAGACCACAACTTAAGAAATTTCAATTGAAGATAAATATTACTCCCTCCATCCCAATTTAAATGAAACATATCGTTTTGCACGCATCCCAAGGCAAGCTAAAAAGTGTCGTCCAATTACCAAGTTTACTCCTACATCGGCCGAACAGCCTTACCCGCCGACCTCCTCGCTACCCTCCCCGACCTCCCCCCGACGTCATCACCTCATCTTGTCTCCATCACTTCAATCACTGTCCGTCGGATAAATCTCCGTCCAACCGTCGCATCGATTGCATTGATCTCCAACTGTCCGTCGCGTCAATCACGTTGATCGGATGATCTCTGACTGTCCATTGTGTCGATCTCTGTCCGTCGTCAAGTCGATCGCATTGATCTCTGTCCGTCATCACGTCAATCTTCATCCATCTACTTCACCTTGATCATCCATTCACATCAATCTCCGTCTACTTCACCTTGATCATCCGTCCGTCAAGTCAATCAAATTGTTTTTGAATCATCTTCGATCTTATGGGTGATGGTGGCTGTGATTTTAAAGGGGAGGGAGCAAAAAGATGAGGAAGAGCAGAGAGATAAGGAAGAGCATAGAGAAGAGGAGTGGGATCTCTATTGAACAATGCCGTCGATACCAGATTTTGCAAACGGTGGCCTTAATCGGGGCTTGGGACAACAAAATCGATCAATGTTGTTGTTTTGTCGAGCTTCTGATTTTGCGAACTAGGAGGATTGTTAGGGATTTTGACTGAAAGAGAGTTCAAGTTGAGGGTAAAAGGGTAAATTGATTATTCAAAATTTTCCAAAAGAGGAAACGTTTCAACCTTTTTGGAGCAGCTCAAAAAGGAAAACTTTTCATTTAAATTGGGACGGAGGAAGTATCATCGATTGAAAAGAAGGGTTCCTCAACTATTGTAGGCTTTTTATTTCTCTTTGTCCAACAACAACAAGAAGCCCAGTACTTTCTAATTTATTCTTCCCATCTAGATTAAGTACAAAGTATTGTTCAAGTCAGCTCACAGAATCCCTTTTGAATCTCAGTCAACCAATTCCTCTAGATATCCTTGATACAGAATGAATGCAAAGATGAAAAAAGCAATATACTTCAAGTAAAAATTTTAAAACGAAGAACATGTTTTACCTGAATAATAGGCATTAAAGTTGGAAGAATCTCATTCCCAAACACATTAGAGAGAATATCAAGTGCAGCTGCACTACATTTCCGCAAGTTCCATACATTTACTATATCATCATCCTAGAGCACAAAATGACAATATGAGAGGGTCAATATAGGTTTTCCCATAAGATAAATTGTAAGAGAAAAGAAAAACTACATAGAGGTTGTTTGCTGGGCAATAGTTTCCCTCATGAAAAATTTAAGTCTAGCCAAATGACATTTCAGCTTCTTTACAATCTTAAAACACGTAGACCAACAAAAGCTAAAATATTGAGTGTCTTTTAGGGAAAAATAAACAAAATAAAAAGCCCAAAAAAAACTCATAATTCACTGGCTCCAAACTTGACAGGTTACATGTATGAAAAAGGCAAGAAAGAGATCAAATGTAGTTACATTGTCTTCTCCATCTTCAGACCCATGAAACCTTGATGTATGAAAACGCGGCTTCAGATCCTGAAGTACAGACAAGTGGGGGAAATCTCAAATTGAATAGATACTGAAGAAAAGGATGAAAAACTATTGGAATGAAAAAAATATTTGAGACCTGATCTCGGTCTGGAAGAGACTCATCCTCCTGCAATAACAGATAAACGCTGGGTGAACATTTTCTTACATTTTCTTTATGAGAGAATAATGCAAATAAACAAATAACCGAACATGTACACATATGATGCATATGGTAACCAATCAAACAAATAAATCTAGAAGGAGGAGTGGTCAATAACAAATCAATGAGGAGATTGACCTCAGCCTCAACAAGTGACTCATCATCATCAGCATACGCCATATTTGACAACAGCACCTACAAATAATAACAATTAAAAAACTTGAGATATCAGAGGGCACTCCAGCACATAGAAAGAGCAGAAGGTCAGGGGAAGAGCTAGAAAAGACCATCTTACTGGAATTAAGCGTGGCAAGAATTCTCTCAGATATTCAGGCGGTAATTGAGCATCACAATATGCAGACCTACCAACCAGAAATAACACTGGTATAAGCATATAGGAAAACAGGGCATAAGAGTAAAAGGGGCCAAGTATTTCTAGCATCAAATGCTCTGAATCCATTCCATCCTTAAGCACTGCCTATACAAAAGAATGCACAAGTAGTAACTGAGTCTCCTGTATGTTTATTATGCCTCCAGAATCACAAGTGAATCTTGTTTTGTACATCAAGCAAATTTAGGCAAAAATGGAAGAAAAATAAACCCAATATTACCAGGTTACATAAACAAATAGTCTGTAAAAGGTTGTCCATATAGAAAAGCTATCACATGCATTCTCATATAACCTTCCTATCCACATATCACAATATCCAATCAAGTTCTCCGAGTTGAGCATTACCAGAATTCACATGCTTCAAGGGCCACTTCATCATCAGAGTCCTTGTTGACTTGCAACATATATTCAATTACATTCTTCAGAAGTGGCTGCAATAGAAAGAAACAGAATCAAGAGAAAGAAAATAAAGGAGGGTAGAAAGAGCCTAGATTTGTACATACATAAAGTCACAAAGTCAGAAAGCTTCAATGGAAAGATACATTACCTCCAAGAAAGATGGATGGACTTCAATTAGCTGAACAAATGCTGCACAAACCTGATTGTCAACAAAAGGCGTGACTAATTTCATTCATCTTGTCAAAATTGTGCACTGACACTAAGCACAACAGAAGGACAAATGGTTACCAATTTCCGCACTTCTGAAGCTTGATCATTGGATAGAACAAACAAACCCTGGAGGTATCTATCCATGGATGAATACAAAACCTATGGGAAAACAGTGAAGAATGTTAGATGTCACCCTAAATGTTGGGTTTCAAAATAAAAAGTAAACTTACAGCAGGCATCAACATGATGTATTGGTTTACTGAAGCCAATGAAAGTTTTCGAAGAGACGAATGCGGTGACTGGAAAAACTGCACAATGAGATTAGATCAAATTACAAACATAAGGAAAATGCACACAAACAATTTCTAGAAATAAAATATAGGACTCACCTGAAACAATCTAGGAAGGAATATGTTAATAGGTCGCTCAGGTAAGCCCGGCACATCTGAGTCCAACACCTGGGGAATATCTTCACAAATCTGCACTACAGAGAACATAACATCATTAAATATGACTCTCAATGATGATTGATGTTCCATACTGCATCTTATCGAATGCTACTAAAGTAGGGCAGAACTCCAATTATGACAACTTGGCAGTATATACTGATTCTAGAACACTTAGCTTTAAAGGCAGACACTAGAAGTCTAAAATTTCAATTAATCTACAAATTTCAACCAAAAAGTTGGAACCAAGTACGGTCCAACTCCAAGATGTAGAAATAAAAGTCCAACACTATATCATTTGACCAAGCTGTCTTTCTTTTCTTGTAAAAAAAAAAAAGAAAAGAAAAAAAGCTGGTTGAAACAGATGCTTCCTAATATCATAATAAGCCATTCAAAACCAATTCAAACACTTTAAATCATTACACGAACTTTGACATTCCATACACATAGGGAAAAAGTAACAGGAAAAATCATTTCATAAACACAGGAGAAATATGAAAATAGATAACCATGTGAAGAAGTAATCACAGAAAATATCTTTGCTAACAAAGCTCTGCCAACATCATTACAACGAGCCACAACAACACATATGTAACAGAAGCAGAAGCAAGAAGAATGCCACATATGCTTTTTAAAATTGGTCAATAGTCTAATGCAGTTTATAAAACAACGACCTTCATATGTCTCAGCCACAGGTCTGCCAATGACACCATTTTGTTATAATTTATCAAACATCATCCGAAAGCACATGTGGGCACTTTTAAGTCTTTAGGTGCATCAAAGCAAGCAATAAAATTTAGTCCAGAGAATACCACAAACTAACTCTTCTAGTGTATATCAAAGACATAAAACTGTAACTTTTAAGATCATTGAAATCCTGATTGTTTTTTCCATGAAAGGACTTGGATTATCCCCAACTAAGGCTCCACCCTTCCCATCACACAATTCATGGCAACTTAGAACTTTTCACAATAGTTTTCTGCAGTACATAACAAACAGATTTAAGGCATTTAACGAACTCATTGCAGAAACCAGAGAGGAACAGACCAAAATGTTAGTGAATGAGATAAAGCACATAAAAGAATAAGATAACCAGTTTCTATTTGAAAAATAGCAAATCCGCCATGAGAAGATAAAATGAACTACACGTTGCCTACCTTAGAAAGAGCATCCATCGCTCCTTCCATGAGATTCAAGTCATTACTGTCCAAACAGTTTGCCAGAACTTGCAGCAGCTCAGGCCACCCCAAAACGCCGCCTAATTGAACAACAACAGTTATAATTGTCCCAACTGTTGACCTTATTTGTCTATCTGCTGCTCCCAAACAGGGCAATAGCTCTGATTTTATATATTGTTGGTACTCCGGAACCATTGAGTTGTATGCAGTTCTCAGGTTATTTTTAAGTAGCAGACCAGCAGCTTGTCTGATCTCAACTGATTTTCCCTACAAAAGCGCCAGAGCAGCTGCTGATTACCCTCGAGAGAGAAAGAGAGAGAGTATACGAGAATCATTTATGAATGCAATTATACTAGTCAGACAAGTTATTGGAATTTGAAGAGAACAGAAATGACAAGAAAATGACGGCAAAGGGAAGGAAATAATGCAGATATTTTTTAAACTTGAATAGAACTTCCTGTTTGCAGTGCGAAAACCATAATTATAAACTCTCAAGGAACACAGGTGAAATCTAGTATTTGGTTTACTCATCACATAATCTTCACGCAAATAGACAGAAGAAAATGAAATCCTGGATATATATGAATATATAACATAGCTTACTCCAACTGGTATATCTTTGACCATAACCCCTCATATACGCCTTCAATGACAAATAGCCCCAAGGGAAAGAATCTTAAATAATTGCCATAATAAATGTACGATTGACGTTAGCTAGCACAGTCAAGGATTCTTGTCATTCAACCGAAAACTAACCATATACTCTATGAAACCAACGTGAAAACTATCTTACGTAAGAAACTGGCTAATACCTCCTTCGGAAACTGGAATGACAATGATTTCATCTAGAGCATTAGATTTCAGAATCAGAACAATCGCAGTAATCCAGTTTACGGATAACCGTCCAGGCACAGTGGACGAAAATTTAACTAAACAATTAGTCATCCCTACAAACGCAAATTTCAACCAAGATCCACAACCGAGATACACAAGAGATAAACAAATTCAATCCAGGAAAACTCCACTCAAGCATTATTCTCTCCGAAATGGAGAACCCAATCGAAAAGGAAACAAAGTCAATCGGACAACAAAATCAACAGAGAATAAGAAAAATATGTATGACAACAAAGCAAAAACGCTGTGTTCGTACCTCGGCCCTGGCGAGAATGAAAGCGAGATAGTTGTTGAAATCAGGAAACTGAGAATATTGTTGGAGCTGCTGCCATATCTGAGACTTGCCGCCTGAAGATGTCGGCGAAATCTGCTGCTCCAAGAGGCCACAGATCTCCCGCAGCCCGTCTTCTTTCGGCTGCCATGAAACAGTGGCCGCCATGTGAGGTTCTGTGCTGCGGAAAGAGGTGTTCTGCGGGTTTGTGTTTGTACTGTGAAGGGTTTTTGAGGGAGTTTGGTCGGGCTAGAACGATTTTTTGGGCGTGAAAGACAGCAGCTAAGAAGACGAATTCTCTCTCGGGTCGTCTACTTTTGTTTTCGTTTCTCCTTTTTCTCTTAATCGAAGAACGTAAATTTACTGGAAGAGAAACTGCTCAGTTACTATTATCTTATAGACATAACATACTAATCCAGCTTTAATTTTTTATGTAGAAGGTATAATTTTTTTTTTTTTAATAAAAAGGTACATCATTTCGACTATCACTTCTAAGTAAGTCAAAAAGCATCTTATACACTAATGTCATCAGACACTAAAAAAGAACATAAACATATAAATTGGCCAATAAAATGCTACACATCCCTACGACTCTAAATAAAGGAAAAGAAACGAATTGAACTAAAATCTTCCAAGTAAACCAAGAAAAATATAAAGAAATAACTCATAAGTAACTGAGAAAAAAATAAATAAAAGATAAAATAAATAGAAAAAATAACATACGATCATCCCGATCTATTATTTGTAAACGCCTTATTATCTAAGTTTCAGCCGTTTTCTGCACCCCGCTTGATCTTCTCATAACTGCCAATTTCAAAAACAAACCATCCAAATCTGTCCATCGTAAGCGTCAGATGAACTAGATAGTGGTGAAGGAATTTTATGAAGGAGAAATAACAGTGAAAGTGATTGAGGATAATCAGGTTGAATAATGGTGAAAAATCAATTAACCAGACCTATATTAGTATCTAAGCCTGGCCGAATATACAAAGAAGAGAGAAGAATGAACGATAGAAGGGATGGCAAAATCTGACCCAACTCAATGACCTGGCTCAACCCATCCAAACCCATCCAAGATCAACATGACCTGATTTGACAAAAAAATCAATGACCTAAATCCGACTGTACCAAACACAACCTGAACTTGAACCTGATTGAAGAAAACCTGAGAAAACCCGAACCCAAATGACCTAAATCCAAAATAACTTGAGCATGAATTGCCCTAACCTGAAATGACTCAAACCCAAAACTGACCTGACTCAAACCCGAGATGACCGGATGACTAAACCTGACAATACTCGATTTTAACATTCACCCTAAACCTTAACTTTCTTCTTTCATTATTTTCTATATTTAGTAAGTCGTAAATATGAGGCCCTCCATGTTTAGCAACTTCAATTTTTTTGGATTTTCATATTCAGTATATCCCATATTTAGGGAAGACGACTTTTGTAATTAGTAACTTCCATTTTTTGGATTGCCATATTTAGTAAGTCTCATATTTAGGAAATAGATTTTCATATTTAGTAGCTCTATTTTTTTTTTTACTTTCATATTTGGTAATTCTCATATTTTGATAGGGAATTTCCATATTTAGTAACTTCCATTTTTTTTTAAGACTTCTATATTTTGTAAGTCTCATATTTAGGGAAAGAATTCCAATTTTAGTAAATTCCATATTGGCATTCTTCCAAAACAAGTACTCCATTTGTCCTATGTTTTCTGCCTCATTGCTATTTTAAGTCGTCCCAAATTATCTGTATCATTTCTTTTCTTGCAATTTTTTTTTCAATCAAAATGACTTTTACGTCCCTTCTCTTCCCACTTTCACTTGCTGCCAACTAGGCTATATACACGGGATCTATCTCCCCTATTCATCCTCCAACGTTATTCAATTGCTGTTGGAGAGACCATGGGTTTTTAGATCCAATGATTCAGGGTGTAGGTAAACAGTTGGATATGCTTGATTGAAGTATCATTTTGTGTCTGCCGGAATCAAGCGATTTGCTCAATTGGAAGATTACACAAGGAGAGGATGGTGACAATGAGGGAGATACGCCCGATTCACCAGACGAAATGATGGCTAATGGTGATGATGGAGAAGAAACGAAGGAGGTGGTGCCGAATATCAAGTGGTGGTACTAAAGATCATGGGTGGAGGAATAATGCCAATGATGAGGTATGCAAATGAAGGGAGGTTGAAATCGGTGCATGATCGAAAGCAATCAACAGAGTAATACGCAAAAAGATTCATGAGAAGAAGAATTGAGTTATGGCTGGAAAGGTGGGCATGCTACAAAACTTGAGTTTGACCACACTACAATGTTGTTGATCGAAGTAGACTTTGAGACTAACTGAGCAACTAAGCAATTGCTCCTAATTGCTTAGTAAGTCACCTTCAATGTCCCCAATTGCAAGGGCTTAGTGGAGGGAGGCAACCTAGAAGATGACAAAAACAGCATATTTCGACCAATGGAAGGTGAACCATCAAATAAATCAATAGAGTTCACAACCTTGAGTTAGCCTGGCAAATGAGCAAATAAGCAAATCCAGTTGTGTTGTATAGCAGGTAGGGAGAGAGAAAGGGTAGTAGATATGGATAAAAATAGGAGAATATATATCATTTTATCATTTCTTATCTCCATGTCATACGCAAATAGAGTAGAAAACCCTGGATGAAGGGAATAGCTTTTATATTTAGTAAGTTTAATGATCTTGGTAAGCAATTGTCAAAATTACAATATTCATCTCTGAACTTTTAAGTATAGTGTAATAAGATACCTAATTTTGAAAAATTTTGTTTTAGTCACCCTTAATAATTACAACGTAGATCCTAGAACTTTTGCAATTGTTGCACTTTCACATAAATTTTTTCAAATTTTACAGTTTAGTCACTAATATTGAACTTGAGTCGCATTTTGTAGTAAATTCAAAGAAAATTCATCTGAACATAAGCATAGCAAAATTGTCGTAGTGTATTTTTTGGTGAGGATCTGAATGACCTATATAGTGATAGTTGAAGGGTATGAGTCGAGAAAAACAATCAAGTATTACTAACAATATTAAATTACCTAAATATGTATTAAACTATAACAAAGAATATTTTTATGAATATTTTGATTCAATATACTAAAAAAATAAAATTTAATTTAAATAAATCACTAAAAAAATCAAATTCTTTGATTTAAATTTTAACAGAAATTAAAAAAAATTGAATCGATTCAATCATTTTGACCCATACACTAATAACTCAAGTGAATACAAAGGTCGACCCAAATTTAACTTAACACCTGACTTGAAGTTACCTTAGGCTAAAATTCATCTGACTTGAAGTTACCTGAGGCTAAAATTCACCCAACTTGCAGTGAATCTGAACCCAAAATCAACCCAAACCCAAATAACCCAACTTAAACCCGAGCTAGATCCAAATTCATGCTAACCCGACTAGACCCAAACTTAAATAACTTGACCCAAACCTGACCCAACTCACTCAATTGTCATCCCCAACGTCATAATCTATTTTAGAATTTTTAAAATATCTAACTTAAAATTAATTGGTAATAAGTGAAGAGGTATCATCACAACATATAGAGACAGGAAACCCCTTTCACTAGACCATGTGGGATTTAAAAAAAATTGACAAAATTATCCATGTATGAAATCTTTCTTTTCTTTCATCCAGAAACTCTACCTTGTTCATATTATCACCCTTATTCTGCACCTTTAACTCCCTTGGAAACCGTTTCATGAACTTACCAAAAATGGATTGTCCTCCACAAGTCTTGCCTCGATGCCTAAGCCTATAAATGAACAAAGCGTTCATTGAACCATCCATCAAGAGTTCATCTATTAAACTACACAAATAAATACGAACACAAATTTCTATTCATTTATTTAAACGAACGACTATAAACAAGTCTATGTTTATTCATTTACGTTCGTGAACAATTCAATTATTATTCATTTATGTTCGTTTATTTAGTTGTTCATTTATTCGTTGTTCATTTGTTTATTTATTAAATTATTATTTATATTAATGTATATACCCATTTATGTTTATATACACCATCCACATGTGATCCTCATCCCATTTCAAGTTTAGGTTTTTGTTGGTTACTTTAAACCAAAGTGATGTTTGTCTATGTTTGTGTATATGTTCATTTGTTTAAGTTTGTTTATTTATGTGCATTTAAATTGTTCATGAATTTGTTCATATGCATCGTTCACGAACATGTTTATTTATTTTTGTTCATGAACTTGTTTGTTCGTTTGGTTCGTTTAATGATATCCATGAACTAACAAAAATATCATTTTTCACCAAATAAACGTACAAACATGAACATGGCTTGTTCATGATCATGTTCAGTTAAAACCTAAATGAGTAAATATAAACAAAGTTGGTTCACGCTCATTCAATTTATTTACAACCTTATCACCAACACCGTTGTCACTGTTCATATTTCAATCCTTCTACTTTGCCTTTAGATAGTGTTTCAGGTGATGCCTCTAAATCTCATTTTCGGCATCGCCTCCAGAACTCAAGATGAAATATTTTCCTTGACATCATTCCTGCCTCGTCTTCAATTCCTTCCACTTTATTAGTTGCCATTACTTCTTGTTATTTTTTACACCTCCAAATTAGGTCTTCTCCAACCAATCCTTACTCCAAATAACATTTAAAGCACCTAACTTTAAACTGCGTGCTCACGATGGATAAACCTAGGTCACTCGTCTCTTGTTTTTTCCACTCATTTTTACATAGAAAAATGTGCAAAAATGCCTAAGCTAAGATGTATAAGTATCTAAAAAATATGCAAATAATTTTTTCTTTTTTCATATATCAGAATTCATTAAAAAATAAAGATGTGTTTAGAATGATATCTTGGATTATCTAACATTAATACCAAATATGTCTAAACTAATAGGTTAATGTGTTTTATATACTTTATAAACATGACAGGGTTGTAAACAAGTAAAATAACAAGTAACAAAAATAAAGATGCATTTAAACAATAACATGAAGTGTTTGAAGTAATATACAAATGTGCCTCCAAGGCATCACAAATGTGTCTATGCACTTTATAAACACTATAATAATATTGATAGTATGATGTCACAAGTCATAAAAGTAAAAATGTGTCTAAAACAATAGGTAGAAGTTTTTGAAGTATACGTTAGATTTGTTTGAACTAATGAATTAATAGGTGCATATGTCCACCCACTTTGTAGACATTACAAAAATGTAGACACATCTTGGTAATGATACAAACATATCTACTAGATACATATCTAAGTTGGGTTCAAAATCATAGGCCTTTTGGCATTTCTATAGTTTTTTAAACATATTAAAATAATTTTTTTTTACACATCTTTATAGTCCTTAAGACACATATCTTTAATCATTTAGAGTTTAGACACATTTTTTTAGTTCTTACGATACATCTCTAAGCTGAATTTTAGGTCAGTGTCATTTTGCCATTTCTATAACATGTTAAACGCATATGTGTAGTTCTTTAGACACATATTTACAGTTCTTTAAACACCTATTTATAGTCATTTAGTTACATCACCCAACAAGTTCTATTTGAATTTTAGTTTAGCTTTTTGGGTATAACTAGTCATGACTCTGCAATTCTCTTCCTCAATTTGCATAATCTAATGGCATGATGATAGCTCATCACATCTAGATCCAACATTCTTCCGTCAATTGTCACCTCCAGATCATCTCATCGGTTGTCATACATAGATCTTGCGTACTTTTTTACATATAGTCTAGTAAACAGGTTGTCAACTGGTAACAGTGACAACACTGGTATGCTACATAAATCGATTGTTCACTAATGGTTGTGACATTGGATAGGTACAACGACAAAATAATGGCAAATCTAAGAAATCCAATCAGCATTAATCAAATTGGTATACAAGATATGGTGAGAATTACTAAAGTTTGCAAAGGGTAATTTTTTTGGAAATTCATTGACGTATCTAGGGGTGATCATTATTCAATTTAAACTGAAAAAACCAAAATAGTTTAAAATTTTTGTTCAGCTAACTCAGTATTTTGGTTTGATTTCGGTTGAAACCATATAGTTAAAAATTCAATTTCAGTTTTAGCTATCGGTTACTTTAGTAACCGAATAAACCAAATTGTGTTTTTTGTATTAGGCCTTATACCAACCCAATAACATGTAACTTTATAAACATTTGGGCCCTATCTTACACCCAACCCATTAGCCATCTTTATTTTCCTGGCTGTGTTTAAGTCTAACCTTTACAACAAACGAATGTAACAGCCAGTACACAACATACAATGCCAAGTGTCCTTGACATCTGAGCTATCTCTCATTCTTCTCCCATGTTTTTTAACTCCCCCAACAATTATGATGTCACATTCTTCCTCTACGCTGTTGCCGACATTAGCCTCCTGGGGGCCTTCCTTCTCTATTCCCCCTTCTTTGAGTCATAGGACCATGAAATCTAACTAGATCAGCTACATCGCTGTCTCTTCTAATCAACTACATCCCACCTAATCTAATGTTTGCAACTCTTGGTTTATAGCAATTGGTTTGTAGCAGCTATTAGGAAGGAACAAAGGCCAAGTCAAAAAGATAAGAACGATAAGTGTTTTTTGTTCTGCTATTTCAGTTAAACTGAAACCGAACATAAATATTTTGGTTTGGTTTGAAATTGGGTTGATGGGTAAATTCGGTTCATTCGGTTTGTTATAATTTGAAACTGAAAACCAAAAAAGCTAACTAATTTGGTTCAATTTAAATTGAACACACCGATTGCTCACCCCTAGGCATGTGTCTAATTAAACATATGTATATAATAAACGTTCATCTATATAAAATAAACGTCGGCATTGTTGATCTCTCCCAATTCTTGTAACAAAAGAAAAAGACCTAATTGTTTTGTAATTGATTTCATATCATTGGATTTGGGGAAATCCTTGGACTAAATAATTTTTTTTATTCATTTATTTTGTAGTACAACCAAATAATTATACTAATTTGAATAGTCTTTTACATGGTAAACAATTATCTCTGTTATTTTAGTGATAAATTTGTAATTTTATGACCTTGATTTAAAAATCTCAATTAGGTTTGGCTTCATCCATGTTATTGAAAAACCGATATTGTTGGAGGAAAATGTAAATTCTGGCAAACTATCAAACTGGTTATCAGCAAAAGAATTTTCTCTTTTTATTATGAGAACCAATTCATAAACTTAGACTCAGTTCATTTGAATTTAAGTTAACTTAATATAATATAACTTATTTTTTATTTTAAGTCAACTTCATGGTGGGTCTTTTTCTTTATTTTTTTATATACTATCCAGGTCAATACCTTTTTTTTTTTTTATCCTAGTGTGCTTCTTTACCCTATATAGTACGTCCTATCGAGGTTTTTCCCATCATTTAGGTTGTTAACTTTAATAGAATTTTGGTAGAAAACAACAATTCCAATTCCTAGCATTTCTGTCTTCTTGCTCATAGCATCCTAAAACTTATGAATTAACAACTTAACTGTGATCTCCAAATTGATCAAAGAATTGATGTGGAATAAAAATATAAACCAGATCATCCTCCTATGCCGACATCGTCTTCAACGAAAGCTTAATATTAAAAAAAAAAAAAGGTGAAAAGGGCAAAGAAAAAAAAAGAAAAAAGAAAAACCCTTCACAAATTCCAAAATCCTTTTTGCGGCAGAGCAATTGTAGCCTCCTCTAGTGTAAGGTTTCTATCTTCTTTTACTTTTTTGCCAATCCTTCTGTCCTTAAAGCGATTCAAATGGTGATTTAAATGACAGCTCAGCTCGAATTTGTTTGTTCAAAATTGGTTTTGTTTGATTACAAACTTGATCATTCAATTCTCAAAGCTTGATGACGAAGAAGCAAGTGCTCTGATCATGCCTGAGGATGTACGGGTCTGACAAGGTTTTGGACTCTGGGTCAAAACAATATAACAAACCAATATGCATCTCTATCATGTACATTTTGCACTCATCCGAGACAATAAAGAGCCAGGTAGAAGCAGTGAAGTCCTTCAAAATCAAGGGCATGGGTTCTCATTTTTCCCACCTGCCAGTGTCGATGTGTAGATTTCAACAACCAGAGGGTCATCCTCAAACTTGCAAACTCTGCCGGTGACTGTTGCGTTTATGCTTGGCAATTCAAATGTCGGCAATAATCGCTTTTGTTCTTGATCAAGATGTGGTTTTGTTTGATCGAATCTGGATTTGTTTGTTCTTGATTGGAATCTGGTTTTGTCTGTTCTTGATTAGGATCTGGATGCGTTTGTTGGTACGAGTTTAGGATTCAAAAGGATCAAAAGGATTGGTGGCTAGAGTTTGTCTGGGAAGGAGAATGAGGGCTTGTGGGAGCTCATGGTGAATTTGGGTGAGATTTGTAAGCGTCATTGGTGAGGGACAGTGGCCAAGGGTACGAGATGATCGGGAGAGTGGCACTAATTGAGAAAGAAAGAGATGATTGGATTTGGGACGGCCTACAAGGGAGTGCTGGATGGCAACGACATCGTGGTGATGAAGCGGCAAAAGGATACGAACAACATGGAGGTTCTAGGCAGGTGAGGCACCCAAACATGGTGAGCCGTAAAGCTTATTGTTTCGCGAGGGAAGAGAAGTGGTTGATCACGATGTTTTAGATCTATAGCTTTTAAGGTGTTAGAAGCATGATGAGTAAAATCTAGCATGCAATGAGTATGATGAAGAAAATCTAGGATAAATTGTCATTTTTCATTAAAACTTTATCAAAGTTAATAGTCCAAATGATGGAAATGGCCTAAATATAATGCACTATATGATGTAAAGAAGTTTATTAGGACGATATGAAGGTATGTACTTCAGATAGGACAAAAAAAATTAAAAAAAGGGACTCATAATAGAGCTTTTTTTATATATTTTTTTATTTGAAATTGATTTTATTTAAAAGACAGTATTATATATGTATAACAATCATAAAAAAATTCATAAAAATTTAATTAAATTATAAAAATTTATTTTCGGATGGATTATTACATTGACATAATACTAATTTTCAAATGAAATTAGTTCTAATAAAAAAATTTTAAAAATAAAAATAACTTATTCTAAATTAAGTTAATTTAAGTTAAAATAAATTATGTGTTAATTTCGAATCCAGACAAAAACCAACTTATAATATATATAACCCCATTTTGACAGAAATTAGTTTCTTTTCCATTCTGGTTACAGTGCCACAACATCTTCATTATGCCATAATCTTTAATTAATAGATTGTTCTTCCAACTACAAACAATAATTGTCTTTAAAGATCGACCAGTTAAATTGGGAGTCACATTCTCCAACTCATCTTCCTTAATCAACTCTAAGCTTGTCCTAGCAAATTCCAAAAAGCCCAAACCCGTTGCATTTCAATATTGTCATTGCCAAACTGTCACCTAACCAGCGCATCACCAACTCAACAACACATTTCCTAGAGCAAGTAGACCAAGGTAGTGGAAGTCTCCGTTGAGAGCAACGAGTATAAATTCATTGTGGTTAAAGGTAAAGGAGCATTTTACAGGGTGAAAATAGCAAGGTAGAGGGCGGTGATGAAGGTCCATGAGGGATAGGCTATAATAGAAAGGAGAGAGATAAACACCGGAAAGAGATGAAGGGGGAGAACAAATAACTCAAGCTGATCCCATCTTGCTCAAATTCCTTCCCCCGAAATAATAGCCACGATAAGAAATCATATCCAACCTCCTCATTACTAAGATGTTAAATATCGTTAACGCTATATATACCGCATTCTATATTTTTAAAGTATATCGCATGACATACCGTATCGCATATCGTTACTGTTTTCACAAATATATATATATATATTATTTTAAGATGAAATAAATTAAATAATTTTTTTGCACATTTTTATATGTACTCTATTTTTTCTCATCATAATTTGTCAAATATAAATAAAATATATATGATAGAAGATATTTTTTTATACAAAAAACATAAAAAAATATTATATATAGAGCAAAATAAATATTACTTCAGCAAAAAAACTAATTTATTGATACAAGAGAAAAAAAAATAATACTTTATTAATAACATTACATTTTCTAATACCCAAAAAAAAGTGAAAGTAAAAGAAAAAGTGACCAAAAAATGAAAGTAAATATTTATGTTAAAAAATGTGTATTAATTATATTTTACTATTTTATATATTTATGTATGATATTTTAATGTAAAATGACAAAAAATATCTCACATATGTTTACAAAAAAAAAAAAAAGAATATCGTGGTACGTATGTCGTAGTATTTACAGTATACCATGGGTTTTTTTTTTACAAAATACACATAAAAAATTAAATATTATTGTATACCATAATATTTCGTGCAAAGAAAAATGTAAAAAATATTTGCACTGTACGCGGTTTACCGAGCTTATCCATGACAAGCGTAGTAAGCAGTATACTGTAGTATTTAATTTTACGCTCATTACTCAATCTCAACTAATCTAGCCCAACTCCACCATTGATTTTCAGGAAGAATAGAACCCGAGATTAGGCCATGACCTAATTTAAGTCGTCACCTACTACAATCTAGCTTGGCTTAGATGGATATGTTTAATTGAAATTTAAGTCTCGTGATTATGAGTTTGTGCTATTATAGGTCTGACATTTAAAATTATACAATGGGATGACAATTTTATTATGCAACTAACAGAAAACGTGTTCTGTGATTAAGTTATTGGGTCAAATGACCAAACCATCCCGATGTTGATAGGTTGGATATCGGTATGCCGTAATGGTAATAGTTTTAGAGATCAAAATGTGTTGGTTTATTGTTCGGGGGAGGGTACTTCTGGGGTATTCAGGCCTCATGCAGGAAAGAAGCTTCATAGACTTGATAACTAGTGCCAACCAAGTTTAGTTACACCTTCGATTCCCTCATCCTTGTGTCCACCTAGAAACTCGGTTGCCGTCACTAGTCGAAGAGGCGCAACAAGCAAAGGATTAAAAAGATTACCAATCACGATTTCTGCAGCTGGAACCTCTCTTCCTGGAACTCTCGATTACGCCATCCTCCACTAAACCATAACTGAAAAAGAAATGCTTCAACCTCTCCGCGCTTTATAATCCTCCCCAACCTTCTCCCAGTAAACCTTCAACATTTTCTCCATCTACAGAGCCACCGCCAACACTACCAACATCGGCTTCTGCCCCTAGAGTCTCATTATTGAATCCGAACTTTGAATTCAACTCTTTATTTGTGTGCATGGCATGATTCCTTCCAATCTCTTTCTTCAACTTTCTCAAAATCTTGGCCTCCTCTCAAGCCCGAACCTCAGAATCTGGCAAAGAGGAGGTGGGCTCTCTATCCTTCAGATCGGACATCATTTTGCAGAGTTTTGGGTCTTATTTGACGTGGCAGCGCTGCTTGTCTCGCTTAACGTGGAGGAGATCATCGAAGAGCCTCTGAGCCTTGTCATCTTTGAGAATCTCAAAGGAAGATTGGAGCTTAAGGAGGGTCTCTTCTGCGTCTGGATCGTGGTGGCGCTCTTCAGGATGATAATATTCCAAGGCTTTGTGGAGATTTCTTTCTCCGTCAATTTTGCTCTTTCGCCACAGAAGGCAAGTCAAGTATGGTTTAGTGATAGATAGACCTCCATAGCCGACTGGGCCTATTAGGCGGCGGCGCTGCCAGCTTTTCCATAGAGGCTTTAGGCTTAACTGCTCATTTCGTGCTCAAACTTTGACAGCTCTAACGCTATCATCCTCTTATCTTCAACTCAGTTCAATTTGACCCCATATTACTTTAGTATGTGTGACAGTTAAGTAAATATTGACGTCTTAGATGGCATGTGATAGCAACCTCTGTTAAATCCGTCAATATGACAAGCTGGACCAGCAGAAGAGTCTGACATGTAGAATATAAAAGTCGTCAAAGTCAAAAAGTTCTTGCTGCTAGGGTTGAAAACTTGAGCAAGAGTTGGCGTCATAGCTCGCTATTTTGGGGCCATTTCCAGCGGGATTAACTGCTAGCAACCTACCATGCTAATTGATTCAACGACATTAGTACTAGGGGACAACTCTAGGTTCCTAAACAGAGAGAGGTGAGGGCGAGGTGATATATACAGTCTCTCTTCTCGGGTCTTGACACTTATTACTTTCACTCACACTCTTACTTTCATTTAAATGTGACTCTTCTACTCCCCTCTCACTTTGACAGGCCCTTTATGTAACCTTAATGAAGTGGAGGGATTTGTAATCTTGAGCCTTTGACCATGTCTTAGGGCCTTTTTATGATTTCCCTTGCATAAACAGCTGGCCTATTTCTATATCTAGTAAATTATTTTATCATACTATCTTTTAAATTATTATTTCAAGATCCATTTCTTCCAACTTTCTTGATATGAACAAATTTAAGGATAAAAACTAAAACCCTAACACACATTTTTTCCCATCCTCAAACTTATTCTTTTTTGTTGTCTCTCCCATCATTATTTGCCATTTTCGGCTAGATTTGGATCTAGTTGATTAATTTTCAATCTTTTTTATTGTTTGGCTGATCTTATTTGATATTATCTATCAAATTTTATGATGGATATAAACTCCTCCAAATCTTGATATTCAAGAGTGATTTGAGACTCACATGTTAGATCTTTAATTGAAGACAAGTAACGATAGATCTAAATCTATTGGGTTCACCGGAATCTCATCTCTACTGAGTCATCTTGATGCTTGACAACAAATATGGAGACTATTGTACAAAATAAAGTGAATCTTTTTTTTTAAAGATTTTATAGATAATCTTTTTATTTTTATAGATAAGTCGTATTCAAGCCTCTAATACCTGATTAGTTCTAATATTTCTTGATTTGAACTTTATTCCAATTATTTATGAGTTTTTTACTCCCGATTTATTCCAATTTATCTAGAAGGTTTAACTTAATTTGACTATGTTCTCTTCATTCGATGTCGCAAAAATGAATAGTTTTTTTGTAGCTAATTTTATGTTTCCATTGTCCCTTAAAGTTCTATTCCATCACTGGTTTTTAAGATTTCTTTTAGCTCACTTTTAATTGAAATAAAGTATTTTTTTATTTAAAAAAAATTTAAGGACAAAAATAAAAACAATGCACAAACTAATTTCAACACCAAATCAAATGGTTCAATAGATATTTGATGGAAAAAGTGTTAATCATATGTATGATATGATCACTAGTTTAAATCTCAGAGTATGAGGTCAGCATTTTAGATTAGCAGGCGCCAAGGAAATTTTTGTTCTTCCGATGAACTTTTAATACCCGGCCATAGTTCTCCCAACGTTTGATTACTAAATCCAATTCCTCTATCCCCATTTTCCATGTCCCTTCCTGTCTCCTAGCTTATTTTTATGCCACGTATAACATTGGAGTTAAAATAGAATGGATAGAAACAAAGAGCCCCAACCCGTTAACTGCTACAGAAAGACAAAAAAATTCAAGGAAAAAAACAGTGACAGAGATCAATTCTAAAGAAGCTGCATCTAATCAGCCTTAATGACGATAGGATTCATGGGAAAGCGGTAAACCAAATTTCAATTTCCATAGGCTACTTCCTCGACAGTTCCAGAGCTCCCATTCGTTCGCAACAGGGGGCAATGAATTCTAGTGCTATGGTTAGGGATGGAGGCCGTCCCATTGGTGGGACCAAAAGCCACCAATTGGGCCGTTCTGAAGGTGATTTAGGTCAGGTACCGGCACTTTGACATGGCGGCTCTATACAGGTAAAATGAGCCTCTTCGCGCAGTCATTTCTGAAGCACTTTCGCTTGGTCTCATCCAGTCTTGGTACCAACTCTTCATCACTTCCAAATTGTCGTTCATTGATGCCCATTTTCGACCCCGTTCGTCCTGCTCTACAGAAGTCCTTGTGGTTAGTGCTATTAGTGGTCTGCAAGTTTGATGAAATGGTGATATTAATGCGAGAAGCATTGCTCAATGCAATTTCAGTTTCTTTCTTTGCTAAATTTCATAACACTGAGAAAAGATAAAGTAAGAAACTAATCAATTAATACACCTTTTTCAAAACTTGAATGGGAGTTCTGACAATAGCTTTTAGGGAAGAAGAAAATCTTTTTATTAGCGATGCTTTGTCTTCGTGAGCGGAGAGAAATTGGTTTTCCTTTAAAAAAAAAAAAACAAATAAAGGTTTAGTTTAATAGGAGTCAGACTCTCCGTTCCCATCCGTTTTCTGTTTAACTCCAATGTTAGGTTTCAAATTAGTGAATACATGTGGCATAAAGATAGGATAAGAGACAAAAATGGGATAGAGAGAATGGAGATAGAGGAATTTTGTTCCTGATTACTTCCATATACGTATGAATCGAGATAACTACATATAATTGGTAACATTAATCAACTCAATCAATAACCGTAGTACGAGGATAGGAGTAAAACGAGAAAAATAAATCAGGAAAGTGAGTGCGACAGTTTCTTGATCATCTGCCCAAAAAAGGCAACAAGTGCCACCATAACTATCATGTCTAGCATCTAATACGCACACTCTCTCTCCGCAACCAACCATGAGACTGAGAATTTGCAATCTACAGTAAAAAACAGACCTGATATATTGTATGAAGCTTCTTCTGATTTACCGTTTCTCTATTTACCGATATTTCATTTCCAAAATTTCCAAGTACAAAGACAATTAAGATCGCAGAAACTGTGGATCAGTAGCAGACGTGACCCTTTCAGACAAGTAATTAAAAAAACAAAACAGATGCTGGCAAGCTTAAAAAAAAAATACTGTCAGACCTAGAACAACCCACTGAGGTATGAACGGGACAAAATGGCAGAAGAAACGTGAAGGGGTGAGGGAGAGCAAGAGCAAAAACTTTATACATGTAACCTTTGCATCTCAAACCGTATATCAAGCAGCCAAGCTGTACTGTCTTGCTAAGTCTCTAAGCAGTAGGGAGGTTGAATATCATTTCCTGCACACCATAAGAATCAGATGATTCCAGTCATTCTCAGGTAACATCAGCTTAAAAAAGTGGAACAAACTTGAAGACACACCTGACCACAAACAGGGCATGTGTCGCTCCTTTCCATCCATTCAAGAATACATGAGAGGTGAAAATGGTGCTCACACTTTGTGATAATTTTTGGATTTTCTGCATCATACTCTGCAGAGAATAAAACAGAATAGTTTCCCATCCAGAAACAGGAAATAAAACGATACATAAATATGCTGTTCATAGCTAAACTCATTTTTTCACCCTTCAGTGGCTCTGTTTGGTAATGGTGTCAACCCTTAGAAGTTCGAAAAAACTATCCAAGGGTAATTTTTAGCATTAGATGTTTGGAGAAGCTATCTCGACCAGCCATAGATTATCTCAAATTCTAAAGCTAATTGCAGAAGTTATTTCCAACCAAAGCCAATGGGGCACAGAGAAAGCATACAAAAGAAGAGAAGAAAAAAGGGGCCATAATTGCACTAGTGTAGATGAAATAAATTACCTTCCAAACAGGTAGGACAAACATCCTCTTGATCCTCTGCAGAAAAGATTTTCTCATCTGACTTAGAAAACTCAATTTCCATCTTCTTTGGAGATCCAATTTGAAGAGTGCCGTCATGTTTGCCATCTGATATCATCAAGTCCTCGGGCTTAACAGAAATGTCTCGAGGGTTCACACCTGTTGTTTCTTGAACAGAATCAGAAGTTGTAGTATGCACCACCATGCCAGCCTTATCATTAGGAGTTTGTTGGGATACAAGAGTAGTTGTATGAGGAGCTATAGCAACATTAAATGGAAGAGGGGCAGGAGGTGGTCTATAAGTGTCAGGAAGTGATGTCCCCAAATTTGTATCAAGTAGACGTCCAGGTGCAAGAACAGAGGCAGCACCATTGTTGGTTGATAAAGGAAGTTGCTCCTCCGATGCTCTAGGATACTGGTGAAAGAAGAATCGGCAATCAAAAAGAAAATCTTTAATCAATGTGGACTCCACTTCTAAAAATTTTGATAACTATAATCCTTTCTTAAACTTGTGTATAATTTAGTCCTGCTTAAATGACAGCATCGGTAATAACCAGGAGTTCTAGTGCTGTTCTTTCATTACAGGAAGAGGGTATCCCATCTCAGTCTAGCATTAAGCTAAAGTAGGTCGAGGTAATGTTTATAACCACTGAACAGCTTATCAATCTGTTATTTAAATGTTCCTATGAGGCCGAGGAGGAAATTAATGACAGAATGCTACAGAATGCCTCCATCTGGTATCAAGAAACAATATCAGCCCAGCATGATTGGGCCAATACAATTAAATAGCAGCTAATGACAGCAACAATAAACATGTCTCTTTCGCCAACAATAAACTGTGTTTCCTCGGTGGTTACAATTAACCAAGAACAGGAAGGTCCTCAGCTAACTCACGCAATAAATTCCCAGAAATGACCGGTGAAAACGTTTTGCATGAAGTAGGATCAAGGAAACATAGAGGAACTGGAAGAAGATTGTTACATAATAGTATGCTGGTGTACTACTAAGCTCGGTACTTTTAGCAGCACAGCAGCAGCAGCAGCCTCCCATTGTTCTTTCACTTATCTCGACTTCCCATCTAATACTTCAGGGACTTGGGGCACCACACCGGCACAGGCTGAGGAACGTAATGTTACAACGGAACAACTCTCAGAAAATTCTACATAAACCAGGCAAATAACATAGGCAAATGCAAGTGTAGCAGAAACACAAATCTTGCAGCAAATATCATAAGTAATAGCAAAGCCGAGAATTTCAGCATATCCAAAACCTTTTCCACAGAACCAAATACAAGATTATACTAACTTGCATAGTTTCGATAAATAATGGGTTGCAGTGAGGTTAAGACAGTTCAATCTTTGTAGTTAATCTACATTAAACTATAAAAAGACAAGCTCAACACCCATAATTAAAAGCTCTATTCTAATGGCCAAGGTGCCACAGTTAAAACGCTGTTGCGAGCTAACGAAGCCGGAGAAATCTAATGATACGTATCAATAATTCGGGCTAGAGAAAACGAGAAAGTCAATCAACGAACCGGATAATCGAGATCAGCAGAGAATTTCGAGGACATATTATTGAAAGCGGCTCAAACCGGATCGAGTAGAGGTACCTGGTATTAGAGAAGGGGACGAAATTTGAGAAGATGCTACCGGCTGAAAAGCCAGGGAACACAGTAGTTCTCTGTGTTTTGCTTTTGTTAATTTGTAGGGTTCTTCGCGTGGAGTTGGAGTCGAACTTCTCAGTGAAAGAGACGTCCCCCAAAATCCGACTCCTTTTTGCGGAGTAATTTTTACATTACATAACTTTACCGAGTTCCCTCTAAACGAGACATAAGCACGGCTGTTTAGCTGTTTAAAACTTCCAACACCTTTTGTTTTATTTACTCGAACGGAAAAATACGCAACACCGGCAAATAAATTCTTCGGCATTCCTACCAAACAATAAATAAAAATAGAAAATTCAACATTAAATTTATATTATCTATAATCTGTCTGCCCATAAGATATTATGGATATCATGAACATATATCTAATTAGACATAGGAATTATTTTATAATTTTACCCCCAGAATTTCTATTTTCAACCAGTTAATCTCTCTCTCTCTCTCTCTCTCTCTCTCTCTCTCTCTCTCATCGCTGCCGCTCTTCTTTTGTTACTGATCGCCGCCATTCTTCTCAACGAGTTTCTATTCTTACTGTCGCCCTTCTCGCCGCTGATTGCCGCACTTTTCCTCTTTCCACCGATAAAGCCTTGATCGTGCCTTTGCTCCGCTCCTCTTTGCTCCTTCTTGCTCATCGCTTCTGGATCTACGTCGGTCGTCTTCCATGGTCTTTTCGGCTAAATTCTCCTCGGATCTCCGGCGTCCTCGGCACGAATCGCCTCCGATCTCTAGTTATCATCAACTCGAATCGCGTTAGATCCCAAGCTATCCACACCTTGCATGATTGCCGAGCCATCTCCAAGTCATCGCACCATCGCCATCACCAGGCTCGGCCATGGGTGAGGCAAAGTGCAAGGCGACAGGAGGCAGGCCAAGGGCGAGGCAGGGCACGACCAGGGGCGAGGTGAGGCGCGGCCAAGGGCGAGAAGCCACTTTTTCCGGCGATGGGAAGATCTGCACCACGCGATTGACGGGAGGCCTAGCGACACCACCAAGGAGCGACGAGAAACGAATGACGATGCAACAAAGCCACAAACGCCAAGGAAGCCGAGGAACCATGAACAACGAGGACGAGATCCAAAAAATGAACGGCGTCGTGATATCTAAAATGAACGGCCAGGGGCGTAGAGAGGGTATTTTGTAAATTTTTAAATGATTATTTAGACATTTTCAAATATTGATTTAAACACTTTTAAATTTCTATTTGGACATTTTTTTTATTATTTCTTGTACATTTTTTTATCATTAAAATAAATTGTTTACGTATTGCTTTAGACATTTTATCACTTTTCCTTAGACACTTTTACACATTCATTTAGACACATTTTTATTGTTTCAATTAGTTTTTTTAGAGAGTAAACTGCCTACGTATTGATTAGACACTTCTAAATATTTTTTTAGATACTTTTATACATTCATTTAAACACTTTTTTATTGTTTCAATTAGTTATTTCTGAAGAGAGTAAATTGTCTACGTATTTGTCAGATACTTCTAAATATTTATTTAGACACTTTTTTATATCCATTCAGATACTTTTCATTTTTTCGAACATGACATATGACGTATACGGTGAGATTATGACATATGACAGTTGGTACCGCCACCGGAGGAGACAACAGTAGCAAGCTAGGATTTTTTGTAGAGAAGAATATTTTAACTAAGGGTATTTTTGTCAATTTTTTTGATGATTTAT
Organism: Aquilaria sinensis; assembly: GCA_005392925.1. NCBI lineage: Eukaryota > Viridiplantae > Streptophyta > Magnoliopsida > Malvales > Thymelaeaceae > Aquilaria > Aquilaria sinensis. The sequence continues at coordinate 70,667 of SMDT01003095.1, read as the reverse complement.
GCCTTATATATATATATAAGATTAATGGATGGGTTAGCATGTCTAAGTAGACATATGTGCATAATAAAAGAGCTACCCATAAGGTATTTAATACAGTTATTGCTAATTATACCATATTCATAAGACCTATGAAAAATAGGTTTAATTATACTAATCCTCCTAAAGCTTTTATACTTATGTGTAGTATCTCAAAGTTTGGAAAGTTACATTTAGGCCTTGATGTTGTTGAGCCTATCTTCTTTGAGCCAAGCTCAAACCTAAATTGTGATGGTATTTCTTATCAAGTTCAAGCTTGAGTAGTATCATCAACTTATTGAGTTGAGCTCAAGTCTAGTTGGTTTAGGCTCAACACGGCTCATTTATAACTTTGATACTTTACGGGCTACGTGACTTGATATTAGGAGTGAAAATGAGCCAAACGTAGCCTGAGTGCTCTAGACTCGAAGCTCAACTTGTTAAAAATTGGCTTGGCTCAGGACTCAATGAGTTTGAAAAATAGAGTTCAAAGCTCGGCTTAAAAAGATTTAGGTTTGACTTGATGGTTCGATATGGTCGAAGCTTGATGAAAGGTTTGAGCTCGATTCGAGGTTTAAACTCAATCAAAGAATAAAAATTAGAAATTTAGGGTTTAGATGTATTAAAAATAAAATTAATTAAGTTTTTATATTTAAAAATATTAGGCTCAATAATAGTTTGAGTTGAACATTACTAAGCTCAAAGCTCGGTTTATTAAGAGTTCGAACTTAAAATAATGTTTGAAGCTTGTTGATTTATGTCGATAACAAAAAATCAAGTGTGAACTCAAACTATTTAACAAGAGATCTAGTTTGTTTCTACCCCTTATTCGGATTCCTCAAGCAAATGTTACAATAATTGCATTGCCAACAGGCACACTCGGTAACTACTTGGTATCTTTCCATTTTCACGAGGGAAAAAATACAAAAGAAACAAAAAATAACACTACAGAAAGAGTTATCAGCATGCACATATGTGCATTTTGCAAAAAACAATAAAAAACATATGAAATTTTTATTTTTTCTAAAAGCGCTTTTGAGCATATTTACAGTTATAATATATGAAATTTTTATTGTCTAAAAAACGCTTTTAAGCATATTTACAATATTATAATACCACATGTTTGTATGATTTACAACTTTATTGTTATTTTCAAATACTTTAAATCAGTTCTATAGACATATCTCCATATTTTTCTTGCACAGCAATTGAAATATTATTAAAAATAAATATAAATTACACTCCCAGTTCCAAAAGGTGTACAAAGCAAATTATGTCCAATAACACCAAAAAGATATAACAGTACAACAAACTCTCAAAATAACTATCAAACCCGAAGATCCATTCCAAAACTCCCAAACCCTGAATAAATCCATCAATCCCTACCAACAACAATAAAATATTAGTTTAAATATCAATAATCAAACTCTTCAAGACTCCAAGAAAGCAGAAAAATAAAATCTAGTTTTTAAACACTCATTCTAATATTTCCAATTTATATTTCAGCGCGGATGGCAGACATATATATCTCGATATATTTTCCAAACATGTCGATATGTTTCTTCAGTACAATTGAGGATTCAGTTGCATGGTAAATACTAAATTAATTTTGTTATAATCACCGAGACACTAATTGTATGGCACATATGATATTAATTATACGGAAATTTTATTTATTGTGCCTCAATTATTTTATTCATTATATAATAAAATTTACAGACTTATAGCAATCAAAGATGCTTCCCCCTTTGCATTTTAAGGTTGAATTTCGAATAGCAATGAAAATAGAGAATGAGAGAGTTGTACACAAACAGAAGTACCAAAAAATTGTTAACAATAGGTTTAATCGTGTAAACTAGAGGAGGTAAACAAAGCTTTGCAAAACAATTCAGCCAAAATTGTCTTCGGCAGCAAACAAACTCCATAATACAACTACGAAAACAAATATTTTGAATGTAATTAGCCGTCAATTAAAGTAGTTGAAGTTCAGATAACACACCATCAACAGATTCTGATCAGGCTGCCAATTCCCTGAGTAAAAAATGGAAAACAAACTGCAGATTAATAATATATCTAGATTTTATCATATCTCATCTCATTTTCACCAATGCATAAGAGGAAACAATTCATTCTTGATGAAACAAATAGACGTACAGACATTAGATAACCTTACAAACTTTTTGTAATTGAATAATACCCAAGATAGACAAACAACTATCTTGGCGAGTTATCCAATATAAGCCTATAAGAAACAAACCAGAAGAACACTATAGGACTACATTATCCTTCAAGCAATCAGAAAGAAACAAACAAACCATAAAACTAATAGTTGGGGAAAAAACCAGAAGAACGGTTGAACAAAAAATCAAATAACAAACCATACACTAAATAAATAAAAGAATAAATACGCACCCCAAAAGATAAACCAGAGACAGCATAAAGTAGAGAACACCCGTTTCTCGTTCCTTCGCCTAAGCCCCATATAAACAACACTATATGTAGACAAGCATAAAAGAGAACATGGCATCCACATTATAATTATATAATATTACCCTTCCACATGATTTTTCCAGCCACATTTAATGCACCAAAGCCTCACTTAATGGAAATCAAACATGAATCCAAACATTGTCCTCCAAGGCTCCTAGCACCGCACACCTGCTTCTCAACTTCATGCAAAAAAACATGTGTATAACCAACGTGGCAAGACAATCCCCATCCTACAATCATATACCCCCACCCCACATATGCCTTATTACAAACCTCTTTAAATGTTAGTAACCAAAATGAAACCATAAGAATATGTTGCGGCCCACAAATAACATTAATCCCAAAATAAAACTATGCTTCCATCCCAAACCCTCAACCTTTCCCCACCTCCACATAACCCCATCTTGAAAACTACATATACCACCATCTATCGGACAGAAATAGAACATATAAACATCAGTACAAACAGGAAAAGGCGAACAAAAAAAATTAGAAAGAATATATTTCCACCCGGGAACATTTGTTCACAATCAGACACGAGGGGAGGATCTACACAAAATTCAAAAATGGACAACCAATACCATCATTCCTCACAACAACCGCATCCCCATGTCATCTAACAAACCCTTCCACAATAGCAAAACTAACACCATCCCAACAACCAAAGGTCTAAAGTGACTATTAGCCACCATGGAACAAAACAGGTGTCACCACCTTGGAAACAACTTGTGCTTTCATATATACTAGAAGATGCCTGCGCTCCGTTGCGTGTGTTTAGATTCTGTTTTCTTGTATATTACAAAATAATCTTAGTACATACGTAATGTTGAAACATACATAATATTTCATCATGCATATATATAGTTATTTTGTAATTTTCAATGTATTATGAAATAATAATAATAATAATAATAATAATAATAATAATAATAATAATAATAATAAATTGACCCGTTCCTATTACAAAAAGAAAAGGCTAAAAAAAAGGTAACCCACGACGTAAAAAATACTCATTCTGTTACATTGTATATCACAAAATAGTCTTACATTACATGTACATACATAATGTTGAAACATACATAACATTTTATCATGCATATATATAGTTATTTTGTAATTTGCAATGTATTATGAAATAATAATAATAATAAATTGGTCCATTCCCAGTACAAAAAGAAAGCTAAAAAAAGCAACCCTTTTTGTAATTTACAATGTATTATGAAATAATAATAATAATAATAAATTGACTCATTCCCCATTAAAAAAAACCTTTAAAAAAAACAACCTACCACATAAAAAATACTTATAGTGCCTCATTTAGCAGGAACGTGAAGTGGAGGGTTTAAGCATAAAAAAGGAGAGATTTGGATAACTTTTGATGAAGTTCACCCATTTTTTCCACAGGTGAAGCATCCTCCTCCCTTCCCACGCCCTTTACAGTATATACTATATATATAGATTAAAGACATAGGACCTAAAAATAATAGTCATGATAATGACCTACCCGTCATACGACAACAAATGCAGAAATAATCACTTTATAGATAGAAAGACCACGCCTGCATATTATTTCTGGCTAAAAGTAGTAAATACAATTTTTTTCCTCAGGAAAATAAAAAGAGAAAAAAGGATTGGCAAAAGACCTCTTTTTTTTTTTTTTAGTACACAAAATCATGAAGGTAAAGAGAGAAAGGAGTTCTCGAACTCGGTTAGAGGTGTGGAAGAGCCCATGTCCCTCGAGTTGTTGCCACTTGAGCTAATAATGCGGGATGGGAAAAAATCTCTTATGGTAGATGTGTAGTTAGCAGATTCAGCACTATAATTTTTAATATTTTATTAAGGATGCATCTCAAAAAAAGTTTATTAAGGATAAAAACAATCTCTCTTCGGATTGATATACAAAACGCGAATAAATACGAAAGCAACAGAGATGGATCTAGTAATATTACATCCTCGGTCTAATAATGCATACACGGACATTGTGGTATATAAGTTTATTGCACCAGTCTTCGGCAGCTAACTCATATGACAGCTGCACCAGGACACCCAAGTGAATAACCGGGATTCAAGTGAAACCGACACAGTACTTCTAAATATTACTCATTTTAAAGTGGTCAAATTGCTTGCAGCCAAGAATCCTTTAATTCAAACAACAAACACTTCACCATATTAATTGTCTTATAGTTCTTTCTAATTGTTGTACGTGTTATAATAATAATAATAATAAGTTTATTGCATATGTTTTTCCAACGTTACTTTTCACTAAATAGGCAATTTTCAGTATTTATAGGCTGTAGACAATAAGATGAGTACACTTGAAAGAATATGCATAATTATAAAAAAGTTATATGTTTTGGGACAAAAAAATAGACAAACTTAATGGGGAAAGGGAGAACTTGTTTCATCACAAAATACCATTACAAGTCGGTACTCCTGCTGAGGAAATGCATATCACTCGATACAACTATCACAGTACAAAAGAAATTTGGAAACAACAAAAGAAAAGAAAAGAAGACAAGGGAAAGTGGCAACAGTTGCAGAAGATTTTACATACACTACAAAACTGACTCGCGAATGGGGAAAAATCATGTCTTCAGGAGAGTCTCGATGGATTCAAAGAACAGTGGTGCCATTTCCGGACTTGGAGTCTTAATAGCACACCGTAGACCTGGGTTTCCAACAACAGCTGTGAGCTCAATCAAGAATGGAATACCTCGAGGGATCTTTGCCGAGAAGTAGAACACATCCTGGCTTCCATTTTTGCGCTTTGCGATAAAGAACATATTTGATGCCCCTAACCGGTCCAGGGTTGCTTCTGCACTAGTCACCACAATCCCTGGGAAGTCCTTTAGCACCTCATTTGAATCTGGAAGTGACCTCCATGTCTAAAATTGATCAGAGAAACCAGAACTCGTTAACTCAGTTTCTTGGAAATAACAACCTAAAGCAAGTGGCTTACTCTTGGAATAGCAATTAAAACAAGTTTCAAGTTGAAGCAAATTATTTTCAAGTACTTGTATGTCCCTGCCTTACCTAACCTACCAGAGAATATGCCACCAACTAAACATTGATGATAAAGAAAAATTAAGGCCTTCTTCATTTGGAAATTTTTCCTTTTTGTCTTCTCCAACTGTTCTTCAATAAGGTCCATAGTAAAATACAATCATGGAACAATATTTCATCGCTTCCGAATCCTTTATTTTCATTTAAAAAATTTGAAAAACCATTGGTAGTCTTCTATTTTATACTAGTACACTATATTCCAGAAAACAGGTTTTTTCCACATCGATCAAAGATAACATGCAACCATGTTTTTATCAAGGCAAAATCTCAGAAAAGAAAACTTGAAAAATATTTACTAAATGGAATCTCAACAAAGTGACAGCATTAATGATTCACCATGAAAATTTCACAGAAAAACTAAGCTAAATTCTTACCTCAAGGAAACTTCCTCTTTCCATTCTCCCATCTTCTGAAAAGAACACATGAAGCAAAATTGTATCATTGAAGTACCAAACCGGTTGCTGATTATTTTTCACAGCAACCTGCAACAGTGAACTGGGTGGACCAGCAGACATATTCTGGAACAGGACCATCGGTAGCAGTGTCCTTGCTGATGCCCCCGGCGACAATGGAGGAACCTAACGCACAGCATTCCACTAAACCTCAAATACAAAGTAAAATATAATTAGAAAACCAACATAGCAGACAAGTAAGCAAGAGCTACCTGGAGAGGTCCAGCCGCTGCCAGGCCAAATGTGTTTTTGTTAAACTGAATCATGAATCCATCAAGCGTGACTTGTGAGTTGTTCTCAAACAGTAAACTGTAAAATATTTGACCATCCTGTTGTATTAACTGTGCACTGATCTGCAAGCCTTGTCCTGTTGAGGCAGGCAGCAAAATAGGCAACACAGGACTGCAGTACATGTCGAGATCTAGTGAGTTGAGTTACTGGAATTTATAAGTCAGCTACATCTATCATCAAATTAATAAACAGACCCTCAACTATTTGGCCACAGAGTACATTAATTTTTCATGACCACAGGTTTGCTTTACTGTATTTCTTTCTAGTTTTACTATTGCATTATCCTTCTATATCATATATCAGAATCTCCAGGAGCAGGAGGCTCACATTCTTGTTAATGTGGTTACAATCAATTCAGGTTAGCATTGAAGGGGAGGCAATGCATTTCTTTAGTTCTTACCCAGGAGTCGAGGCCTGATCAACAGGGACGATAGCATTGTTATCTAGGCCTATGAGATCCCCTAATAAATCAGGCACAGGAGCAGCTGGTGCAGGTGCAGCAGGTTGTGCTGCAGCCTCCTTTGCTGAGGCATTTGTGACCCCTGAAGTAGTTGGTGGTGACATGCCACCTTCAGCAGCACGAGCAGGTGATTCAGAATACCCTGGTTCATTTCCATCAGGATAATCATCATCTTCTGTCTTCTGAACTGTGGTCTTCACACGTGTTACAAATGCATCTGGTGGTTTGTGATATACAGAGGATAAAGTAGCAATGTTCGAAAGAAGCTCATCAAGAAGAGAAGGATCAAGTTGGTTAGAATCATCACTGATTACAGGCTTTTCGGCTAACACAACATCCTTAGCTGCCTGGGAGATAAAACACAAGATCATTGTATGCAAATCTCAAAAACCAATACTCAACTCCATGTAGCACTTGTCATAACAACTGAAGTAAACGGTACAAGATTGGAAGAACACAGAATAGTTGAGGATTGATTTATCTCACAGTTGGCATTGCTTTTCTAATTCAAAAAGTGAGTTCAAAATGAACTTCTATATTCTGCTATTAATCTAATAGAATGAAATCAAACCAGCACAATAAAATGTACCTCAGGATCAGTTGATAGGAGACGCCAATATATGTATGCACGATCCCTAAGATCAGGATTGTCAGTCTCAACAGTTGCATTATTCAACACAACCTGGAAAATAATACAGAGAACCATGGCATATATCAGAAAAAAATAGCTGCTATGAAAATTTGTTTCCACAACTAATAAATGTTTAGTTCCATAACAAGGTGTGTGTGTGTGTGCATGCGTGTAAAAATAAAAAATTCACAACGGATAAGGGGGAGGGGAGCAACAGTTCACAATCAGAGAAGGGTGGCTGAGGGGAGGAAATTATGAATCATAACAGGAATTACTTGATTGCAGAGGCCAAAGGTTAAGAAAATTGTCATGCATATAAAGGCTTGGGATGACAAGAGTAACTTAAATATATGTAATAGTTGAATGCAAGACCTGAATCATCTGTTGAGGGCCTTCAGTTGGCTTCTTGAGAAATAGCTTGACGGTTGCAGTCAGCAGTTGCAGCTGAACTTGAGGTGGCTCTTCTGGAAAGCTCTCTAGGAAGCTTTCAAGGAGCTCATCTGCATTGTCGATTCTTTCGGCATATTCACCAATTATCCATATCATTGATGCCTTATGCCGGCGGGAAGACAGCAGAAATTGTCAATTTGAAAATTTATTTGAAATGTCAGAGATATTTATCATGCTGGAATGAGAGAGAAAAAAAAGAGTTACCTTAGCTTCTGGCTCATCCAAAGTGTCTAAGCTCTCACAGAGGGTTGCGATGATGGACTCATAGCTGTGAACACAGAGAAATTTGTAAGCATTTTATGAAACTCCTCAACAGGATGATTAAACCTCAGTATTCTTGGGAGCTCAGAAACAAGCAAAACAAACGAAGCTTACGTGTTTGGATATCTTCTGAAGATATCTTTGATAACTATTATAGCCTCCTGTACCACATAATTCACTTTAATTTTGATCAGTTCAAGCAAAACACTTATGCACCGTTCAGCCGCTCTCTCCAACTTAATAGCACAACGGCCAATTGCACGAACTGCCTTCCTAACAAAGTCTACATCAACTTCTGTGGCATACTCTTTAAACTCCAAGAGAACCTATCAATCAGGAAGGATTGAAGAATTAATAAGAATCTAAGAGGAAATACAAACCAATCAGCAACAAATGGCATGGTGAAATTACCTGGTCAATGTTGCGGTCTGAGGCTAACTTAATCATGATTTCCAGCTTTTCCATCTTGACATATATTGGATCATTGTATTTGCAAAAGAATACCTACCAAAGCAATTATGTTTGATAAGCATGAATGCACGAGTAACAATTGGGGTGCGAGCCAAAGATATCATTGAGCATGTTTCTATATGATTTATGAATCAACCTTGATCTCATGGGCAAGAATCGTGGGCCGTCTCTGTACTATAAGGTTAATATTCCGCAATGCAACATACTGTATCTCAGGTTCTGCAGAAAGCAACGTCACAAGAGGGGGAGCCATCTTTTTGCAAAGATTTCTAACCACATCAGTACTAGTGATGAGTTCCATCTGTTGCAGGATCATCTGGGAGGGAAAAACGGGGAGGAGAATGAAAAACTGTAAAAGTGCCCCTCATTCGACTGCTACAGGCAATAACTAGCCAACAGTGACACTGAAAGCAATTGATCATTTGGATACTACCTTAACAGCTGAAAGTACAACAGCACAATTAGCATGCTGTAATCTTGGAGTAACTCTTTCCACTATATTTTCAGCCTCACGAGCATCAGCTGCTTTATATCTGGAGAGTGCATCTAGTATGAATACCTGGCCCCACCTGGTACCAGCATAATGATTTTAGGCAGGCAAAGTGAATGGGTTTTATCAAGAATACAAACAGTGTGTCCTACCAGAAAAAAAAATAAAAATTAAGAGATGCGACGTTGCAATCAGTTCAACCATTTCTATATTTCCAGTGTCACTGACCATAGAACATCAAACATAAAATTCTCATGTTAGACAACAAATCATGCCAGTGCCTGCCCAGTTCCTTGAGTACTAAGAATTAGATAAAAACACAGTAAAGCACTTGACATTCTGAAAATGTTGTTTTCTTTCTGGCATCTGATTATGAAAATCGTAAAAATAATTTGGCCCTAACACCTTTTCTCACATAACTCCAGATCATGAAAGTAACACAAGCAAGGGCACAGTATAGCTGCCAAGTGACTCAAGGCTGTTTGACTCAACTTTATAACCAAAAACCTAAAAGCTCAAGTTCAGACCTTCTCAAGAAAAATCTCTTGGAAAATCTTAGTTGGATCAAACAAATTCTTACTCTGTGCACTCATTAAGAGCAGTTAGGAGCTTTGAGAGAGTGTGACTGGTGATCTCAAAAATTGGTCTGCTGCTGCTCTCTTGAATCTCTGCAAGAGCTGCTACAGCATTTGCTACAACCATTGGGTTATTGTCAGATATCAAGTCTTTGAGAGCTTCCAAAAATCCTCTGTCCTCAACCAACTCAGCATTTATGTCATAAAGTTTAGCAACACAAATTGCTGCTGTTTTCCGAACGTATGGATCATCATCCTGTTAAAAGATTATGCAGCAGATAGAAAATTAAAGGACCACCAGGGCAAAGTAACAGATTTGAGCTGTTCTTGAGCTAGAAACAAAGCTGTGATAAATAAACACAACTTGGAACCAAGATCTTACAGAGACAAACCTTAAGACATCTTTGAAGAGGATCACATAGATACTCCGTGATCTTATCAACACGAATGCATCCCATTGTCCGAACAGCTAAAGCACGAATCAGAGGATTTGGGTCTTGTGAATCCTGTAAAAATGCTCAAAAATAGAATCATAAGAGATTTTTTGCCCACAACTCTGAACACATATATGACTACCAAAAACATTCCTTTCTTTCAGAAAACAAAAGGCTAACTATTATCCCAATGGGGGACAATTGTTTTCGACTGTACCCTACTAAGTGAGAAGCCCATAAGCTAACTGCTTGGCGGCTCCTCCTATAACAGTAACAAGGACATAAGCTTAGGAAACACCCCTTTTCTCCATAACCAATGGTACATTTAGCAAGCCTAGCAAACCATGAGACTCTATTATAACTGATAAATAACAGCAGAGGCAAATGAGAAGAAAAGACTGTTGTGATATAGTCATGTTGCGAAATGAGCTACCACCCCAGAGAATATGCCATTTCTTAGCCAATCCTATATCCATTCCTTACTTTGATTTCCACTGACTATCAACTTCAGCCTTGTGTGAATGAGATATCACCTTAGGCCACAGAATAGTTCACACATCCCATAGATCCAACCCTCATAATAAATTCCAAATATTCTTTTTAACTCTCAGTCCAGAACCTTAATCTACATATTATTTTCTTTACTTTTGTTGTTAATATTTAGTACACAATGTAGGAAGGGATAACAATATTTCTAATTTTCTACAGATAAAAATGGTAGCAAAAAGATAAGAAATGTCAAATTCTAAGAATGGGATTGCTGCACTAGTTACCTTAACAAATGTATTGACTGCAAGAATTGCAAGGTCTGGCTGGCTTTTAGCATAATTTATTAGGTACAAATAGACGAGCTTTTTCAGCTCCAAGTTTTCTGTCTGCATACATCTAACTACATCTGTGAAGAGTGATGACACATCCTTCCCTACAGTCATCGCAGCAATAACCTTCTTAACCGCATCTTTTCTTTTATCCTGTGTGAAATAGAAAAGGAGGCATCATAGAATCACACAAAGCACATCATGCTTTCACGTCAAAATGTGTATCTAAATAGCAGAAAAAGGGACGTTGATTGATCACATCCATTTCGTTTTTAGCAAAAAACCAAGTACAGAGATAAAAGGCTACTCATAGAAGTTGTGGCAGAACAGATTTGGTAAAAAGTTGTCTTGTCTTCTGACTTCAAAAACGTCCACCAATGTTTATTGAAAGGAAAAGGGTATACGGTAAGCCATCAGTCCCCCCAGCCAAGGTCAGTGTAATTACATCTTAAGTATTGCTTCCAAGATCCAAAAAACTAACACAAAAATGTTAAATCATGATATACAAAGTCCATTGCCAATGGCATTATGCCTTGATCACAGGTTCCCTAACTAACTGACTTAAACTCAATAAAGCAAGAAGAGCCTAGACTATCTTCTAGATTCCTAAAAATAAGAAGACACAAGCATATGTACTTCAATTTCTGTCGCCCAACTCTATTCCATCAACTGAAGCATTAAATCAATTGAAGAAATCAGGCAAAAACTCGAAAGTCTTATTAGATGGCCTTAATTCACACGTCAAATCACGGATTAGGCAATTTATAACGCTACGAACTTGATCCAATTTTAAGTAATTCAATGGCAATCTAACGCCAGCTAATGCAACGAACCGATCGCACAACCACGCACGCTAGTATATATAGGAAAAGATTAAAAAATTATAAGCGTAGAAGAACAAATCGGCGCAACAACTCGTCAGATCCGCGGATAAACAAACTAATCATACAATACGAGAGCTAAGGAACGCGAAATTCAAAAATATCGAGCAATCCAAATCACAGATCAAGAGATATAAAGTATGTCTATGTGCTGCAGAGAGGTTTTTTACCTTGTATTGAGAATTGAGCTCTTCTTTCAGTTCAGGAATCTCTCCCTTCTTCGTGCTGGAGAAGTACTTCGAGTCGTGACCGCTCATCTCTCAGTGAGATTGAGGTCTCCTCTTCCTCCTCCTCGTCTTCTTCTTCTTCCTTGGCGTTTAAAATCAATCAATTGGCGAAAAAGAATGATACAAGTAACGGGAGGAGACCAGATCGATTTTCAGAGAAGTGGAGCTGCCAAAACCACAGAGCTTCCTAATGGGCCCAGATATGGGCCATCATATTTGGGCATTAACTCAGTGCCCGGGGTACCAAGAACTATCCCCCTTTATAAGATGGATGATCGCCTGACATATCGATATTTTATTATTTAAGGGCTAATTTTAACAAAGCAACAGTAGGATAAAACTCATAAAAGGGACTTGAATGGAACAAATATAAGGATCAATTGTCAGTCTTGAAACTTTGAGGACTAAAAAAGTAAAACACGGTGTAATAATAATAATAATAATAATAATAATAAATTGACTCATTCCCACAACTAAAAAAAAGCTAAAAAAAGGCAACTCTTTTTGTAATTTACAATGTATTATGAAATAATAATAATAATAATAATAATAATAATAATAATAATAATAAATTCACTCGTTCACATTATAAAAAAAAAAGGCTAAAAAAAACAACCTACCACATAAAAAATACTTGTTTTATTACATTGTATATCACAAAATAGTCTTATAGTACATGTACATACATAATATTTCATCATGCATATATACAGTCATTTTGTAATTTGCAATGTACTATGAAATAATAATAATAATAATAATAATAAATTGACCTGTTCCCACTACAAAAAAAAAGCTTAAAAAAACAACCTTTTTGTAATTTACAATGTATAATAATAATAATAATGATGATGATAATTGAGTCGTTCTCATTACAAAAAAAAAAACATAATAAAGCTTAAAGAAGAAAAGACAACTTGCCACGTAAAAAATACTTACAATGCCTCATTTGGCATGAATGTGAAGTGGAGGATTTAAGCGTAAAAAATAAGAGATTTGGATAGCTTTTGATGGAGTTCACCAATTTTTAGCACAGGTGGCACACAATCCCCCTTTCCCACGCCCTTTACAGTATAGATGTGATGATATATTTTGGTTGTATTAACTAAATACCTAAGGTTCGAAAGCGATGTTATGAACAGTCATCCTCCAGCTACAATTTGCCTTTTTTTTCTCACTAAAAGATGTGCAAAAGAAAAAAACAGTAAAATTATATAACAGGTACTCTATTTATATATGATGATATATTTTGGTCTCTAATTTTGAAATCAAAGCATTTTTGTCATTCTATCCTAATAAGTGTTGTATGTAGTATTCCAAAAGGCATATTCCATATGGCTTAGACAAAAGGGATTTATAGGCTTTATAAGTTATCATGCCCAAGTGGGCTAAGTAAAAAAGAAAGAAGTAATAGGCTCGTGCGCATGAGATGGGCTAAAACAGTTGAAAAAGCTTGATTTTCCCCTCATTGTGCATGAAGTATCATAAGGTCCGGTCCAAGTTGGTTTTTTAATTTTTTTTTTTTAATTTACTTTTTTAACCTTACCTAGAAAAGCATGTTCAAATCCAGCTACCCTGCTCCCCATAAATACCCAGTCCTACTCCACTTTCAGATGACACAAACACTTTCGAGCTCCTTCTGAACTCTTCTAATCTTCATTGGCTTCTGCTTCTCTGCTGATTCTTAGAATACCCGGGGTGTGAGTACATACTTCCTAGAAGACCCGTTGTATCCTGGAGAATTCTCGCAGACCTGTTCTCCTATACACTTAGAAAGTCGTGAGCTATAATCCTTGAAAACAGTGAATACGCGCCTTGAGTTTCCGCTTCGTTTATTGGTTTGTGATTGTTTGAAGGCAATTTTTACAATAATAATTACAGAAGATATTCTAAATTTTTGATTTTTAAGTTTTAGAACCGCATGAGTATAACCAAGAATGTGTATGGTGATATCTTTTGGACCTCAAATTTTGAAATCAGATATTTTTGTCACTATATCCTAATAAACAGAAAATATGTTGTAAATTTTTGATTTTTACATTTTTTGCCCTTAAACTTGCATGAGTTCTAATCAAGCACCAATTTTATCTTAACTTCCAAAATAAATTAGTTATTAATAACTTTAAAACATTTCAAAATTTTCAAACTTTTTAAATTGATTATGACTTAATTTTGAACTCATAACTTTTTCAATATTTTTTTCAATGTAAATATATATAGAGTTGGTATAAAAAATTTGTGTTTTTATTGATTGACTAGCAACGAAGTATAGACAAATTACTTGTCTGGTAGTAAACGTATTGGGAACAATTCATCTTTACTCCAACCTTTGTAGGCCTGGACGAAGGGACCTATCTAGTAAGCATAGAGAAATGCAGATATCTGAAAACCCTATAGGGAAAAAAATGAGTAGTGAACATGGCAAATCCATGAGTTGGTGGAGCCTTGGCTGTAATATTGGTCAAGATTTTTTGCTGGTACACAATGCAAAAGCTCATGAGGGAATATGCGAAGTAGTGTCCACGCCAAGTCCAGCGACTGAATGATGTTATGAGTATCATATGCCCCTTGAGTCACAAACTCCCTCTCAAATTTATCCAAAAACTCCAAGTACAACTGTTCACATTACAAAAAAAAAACGGGAAACTTAATGCATTTTATCTCTGAAAAGAACTCAACCAACCGAAAAATGGGTTGATGAGAGAGAGACCAGGTCCTAAAAAAAAAAGTGCTTCTTTTCCAACCACAGCTTTCATTGCCTGGACATCCTTGCCAATGGCATAGTTTGCACAACTGAAAGTAAAATGTAAATCAACAAAATCAAAGGTTAACAGAACCGTGAGGTCAACCCAGCCAAGCAAAAATGAGCATCATATCAGACCTGGTTTGACACATCTACATGATCCCAACAAGTCATACCCTCACCAATAGCACTCTGTAATAATAAACAATTACTTCCAGTTAGCCTCTGTAGTACACTTTTCAGACTCTTGAAGCAGAGAAAGGTGTCATTACCTTCATCCGACAAGATAGGGATGGGAGAACATTAATTGGTGGGTATATCTGACCAAGTAAGAAGTTAGACGTTTAGTTTAAAAAAACAATTATCTGATCATTTATAAGGAAATGCTTCACTATAATTTAAAAGAAACATAGACATAAAAAGCTAGGTGCAACAAGCTGTTATTCAATATGCATGTCCATTCAAATGTATATTTTATACACGACATTACATGTCTATTGTGGAGCTGCCTATCAATATATTTCTGCCTTCTATGATATATCCAGTAAGATTCCGGGTAGGATGAGTAATATTTGGAAAATTGGAAAAATTAGACTCAATTTGTTTAAGGAAATTATTGCCACAAAGGCAAAATTTTCCACAAGAGAGAGAGAGAGAGAGGAATTCTTGGATGATAGGATTCATACCATCATTTAGCATAATGAGAATAGGAATCCAGGTGATTGAACCTTTTCATCCTTCTATTCTTCCAACACGCTCATGAATTTGGGCCAAATCAGTGTACATATATCTAGGATACCCACGCATCCCTCATGAGCAGTAGGCACCTGTAGTTATCTGTAGTTAACACCACACAGACAATGCCAGGAAAAATAGAAATAGCCTATTGAAAATAATGGATAAGGGTGAAGGCAGAAAGCTCATAATTTTCAAGCTTTTGCAGCTTCGTGCATTCATTCCACATGTTAAAGATCTTAGCAATCAAAACCACACAAAGAATATGGTGGAGTATACAAGTCAACATACTGCAGTTTTCAGCTACAAGTTTAAAAAAGGCAAATTAGATCTATATTCAAGGATCTTTTTGCCTTTTTTTTTGTTTTATCTCACCTCATGGAAGGCATCAGCATAAGAACTCATGTATGTAAGTATCACAAGAACATGCTTCCCACATTCATATGCCAAATATTCTGCAGTCGTGAGCACAATGCAAAGCATAATAATGTGTTTAATCATTGGATCATTTACCTGTACAAGTGATAGCAAAACCAAATTTTAGAAACAAATTATGTACTGGATACGCATCCCAATAATGTCACAAAAGTAGGCACTTTATTAGAGGAAAATTTTTATTTTGACTTTGAAAATACTAGGTTAAGAAAAAGGGTCACTTTCTCCATTGATCCATTATCTTCAAAATTATGTTTGAAAAACTGAGCAGTTTCCATGTTTACACCCATAACTGCAAGCATAATTTCAAAGTTATCCTCCTTTTCATCCTATAAATACCAAAAGACATTTTAAATAGTCACTCCTATATGAACACCCAATCATGAACATGTAACAAAATTGAAGATGAAGGATTTAGGTTTATCCAGATAATTAATTTATACTTATGGTTTTCCTAGCCAAAAGTAAATGCACTAGGATAATGTACAATTGTTGGCTATTGGCTATAACCTCAAATCATAAGCATTACTGTAAACAGGGTAACTTGGACAATATGAGATTCCTAGATCATTTAAAACTCTGAAAGAATAATTAAGTCACTACTATCACTTTGTTGAAATGATGCTTAGATGAATTTTGGGCATACCTAACATGAGAATAGTTAAAGTTTAAAAACATAGACAAGTAACTTAGAAGTTCATCATTCGCAAAAATATCACAATATCAGTTATACTCCCTCAAATGCCTCCCTCTCAAATAGTCATCTAATTGAGCACTAGGCTTGACAAACCAATCATATTAAAATGCTGACTACACTTTGAGAATATTTTTTGACTTCTCGAGTCATTTTACCAATCCAACCTGGTGACAAATCTAAGCAGCAATTTCATTGTGAGGAAGATTGGCAATAGAGAAGAGAGGGATTTTCTAACCTCTAGTTATTGAGTTCATAACATTGATTGTAGATATCCCAATCTGTATCATTTCTCCCGGATAAGTTCCTTTACTTGGGTTGATATAACTCCCTAGGAAAATGAGTATTCATTTGAAGTAAAAATCTAAAAAAAAAAAAACACAAGCTTTAAAATCCACTAACAAAATATAACGAAGCTTCATCTACCAAATCACCAACCAGAGATATCCAGATAAGCCTCAAGCAAAATAGGCGGACCATTGTTAATGGGTTTGCTAGAGCCATTGAATATTCGCCTGAGCATATCCACGGAGACAGGTGTTTTCAAGACCTGTAAGTAGAAATAAATGAAGTTATATCTGCGCATTGGATCAAACAAATAGCAGTAACTTTGGTGCCGGACCTCATACAGTGGTCTATGTGTGATAGCACTAGTTTAAGGATTCACTGGTCTAGAAAATAAAAATACTTTTACATACCTCACCAATGAATTGAATTGTTGTGTATTTGTTGTCAATTCTAGATGTTCCTTCAAACACCTAATGAAAAAACAATGAGCAGATATATGAATATATATACATGATAACTGACCATGAACTGAGGCAATTACCTGAACAACAACCTTTTCACCATATACTTCTGGAACTTGACCACGTCTTATTATTCCATCCCCTAAATGGATATTGACTATCTCTTGAAATTTAAGTTATTTTTCATATTTCTTATGCACTGACGGATCATAAGGTTTACTTATTTCTAACATACTTTCGATGTGCTAAATCATTTCTTTAAAAAATATACACGCAACTTTTTTTTTTTTATATTGGTTTTGGCTTTCTTCTTTATTTTGTCCCCCCAGATGTTTTACTTACATTTACGTGCAGGGGCCTTTTCGGGAGTCCAACATTTTATCCTTATGCCATACACCTGTATGACATTCTTATAATAGTAACTTTTTTATAAAAAAAATTTACGTTATCAAAAATTTTTAAAAAGTTCACACTAAAAACATAAGTAATCCACTCACTTCAAATATTAGAGAGTGTTTATTGACAAGGATCAAACAATTTGAGATGGACAGACAACAAAAATAAAATTTAAACACCTAAGACTAATTAGATATGATAAAGAAAGAACTAACTGACCTGTGTTCAACATAAAACAAAATACTCATTTGTTTAAATCAAGTATTTGACATTTTTCCTTTCAGGACATATACATGTGGCTAATTCGGCCCAAAATAAAACTGGAAAAGTGCATCCATTGGGCTGAAGGAAAAACTAAATTAGTGGGCTGTCATATATAAGCTCAAATCTATTGTTGAGTAGGAGATTTGCATTACTACTATTTATGAGTTTACCCTCACAACGCGTTTTGGGCTAGGCTTAAGTTCTATTCATTTTAAAATTCATTTATAACTTGTTTATGTCGTTATTAAACTAATTTGAACAAAATTTTAAATTTAATATACAATTCAAACAAAACTTTATTTACTTAACTTGGCTCAACTCGACTCAATCAAATTGGTTAAAAGCTCATTAATGGCTAGTTGATATTGTTTTTAATTTAAATATGAACAAAATATTAAAGTTAATAGTAGATATTCCAAGCTAAACATGATCAGCTTATTACTCGACTCATTTTCAGTCCTACTGTGGGGATGGTACTCGATTTTTTCCCCAATTCTAACTAAAATGAAATTCTAATAGTTAATTGGTTTTTTTATGTTGGATACTGAAGACTAATGGCTAGTATTAAGTTGGATTAGTTTGAGATAGTTATTTTTATTTTAAAATTTTTTTTCAAAACCATTATCATTTGAAAGTTAATACTATATAGATATAGACTCAATTGAATAACATTTTGTATAACATAATTGAATTTGTTTAATTTTTATTTTTTAGGTGGAGTAAGTAAAAAATTTCATCAAAAACTAATAACATTGAAAAAATGTTATTCAATTGATTTTTATACCCATATAATATCAATTTTCAAATGACATTGATTATGAATAAGAAAAAAGTTATAAAAATAAAATAAAACATTTTTATTTAATCTAATTTAAAGAAACAAAACGGGTCAAAATAAACCAAATTAAATACCAAAACCCAAAAACTAACGAGCTGTTTATGTTAATTTTTTATAGCCCTCTTAACTCCTTTTTGCAAGTTTCAAGGAAGAATGTATGGGGTCAAATTCTTCTGTACCTTATTTGCCCTTAACCCATCCCAAATTGCTTATGTCTCTCATTATTTCCTTTGTGGCTCTGCCTTAATTTCACCGCAACTCACTTTTCCATGCACATAAATGACACCGGCATCGATGCCTTTCGCCAACTTCACCAAAATGCACCACAAGGTTGAACCTTTTTTCTTGGGGATTCTTTAAAAAATCAGACATTGACTTGATAAAAAATAAATTGTGAATCATCGTTTTGCCATAAAACTGAATGTGAAATTATTTACTGGAAAATGTCTTCAAATGAGACGTTGTTGTCCCCTCATTCTTATTGTTTAGCCTTCACTTTTCTCTTCATCTTATTGGCCGATAAGGCATTCTCCATCCGTGTTTTAGATCAGCTCTCCAATCCACGACTTAGCTTGTTGGAGTAGTTTTTGATGATCATCAAATTCTCCTTTTTCACCTTGTTGGGTAAGCCACCATTTCTGGTGACTAACTACAGCAAAATGAGGATTTGCCTTCATACTAGCCTAGTGCAAAACAAATCAGACTACGGGAACTTGACTATACACAGAAGGGTTCACAAAAGGCGAGGGGCATGGATCTGGGTGGGCTGAATCAACTAGGGGCACCAGGAATTACATAACCTTCTTTCCTTTTCTGGTAAGGGCAGTTGTCTCACGACTTGGGCGTCAAACCATGACCCGGCAGCTTTATCATTGGTAGATTATGTTTGAATGATGTTGCAGTGGCTTGCAACCTAAGAAAAATAGGGATTGCAACTAAGCCTTTGTTTCCTCCCAGAAAACATTTAGCATGCACTTCTTACATGTAAATAACGACAAGGGCTATTTTGAATGCATGTTTTGATTGCAAGATTGATGGTTAGTTATTACCAATTATAGTGCATGGTTCTTATCAATATGCACATAGTTTGCATCAACCACATGTGAGATGGAAATTTTCAATTAAAATTTGGTTGGTTCATCTAGAAAACCAAAAATAAAGCTATCTTTTTGCATAGAAAGATTAATCCTGAATGTGATTCAGACAATCTAGCAAAGTGCCTCAAAATTTCAGGATGCTTAGGAGAAACATCCACCATTGGGAAAGCAAAGGGGTGATCAAGCATCATTAGTAGAGGCCTATAGCTAGAAATAATAAGGTTCATATGAATGGTGCATTGGAACAAAACACAAGAAAAGCTAGGATAAGTGTGGTCATCAAGGATGCTTACGAGAGCCTAATTTAGGTAGGAGGCATGGCAACCACTTATAGCAAGAGGGGTCCTACCCCTGGAAATCTAAGCTACCCGAGAAGTTATTAAGCATATCGAGGAGTGTGGCATCCCTTATATAGGGATAGAATTAGATAGTTTAGAGGCCATTTCCTATGTACAACAAGGGAAATCCCTAGCAATTTTAAGTGACTGTTTAAGAGATAAATGAGCAAAAAGCTAGACTTTGGGGATGCATTTTTTGGAAGATTAACAGACAAGCAAATGATGTTGCTAACCATATTGTCAAAACATAAAAAGAGGATATGAGAAGCATGTCTTGAACACCAAGTCCCTTATCTGGTTTAGTTCATTTTATTGACGCTATGTATGATCCCATTGAGTTCATAAATAATAAAAGTTTCCTTTACCAGCAAAAAAAAAAAAAAAAGTGAAACAAACTGAAACTAGGAAAAATAGTGACATATGCTCTTAAGAAATTGGCCACCTTGCAAAAGATGGTCGAAGTTCAAAAAAAGTTGATCACATTCGGGAAGAAGCAAAAAGTGCTAAAATAATTATAATTATTAAAAAAATTCAATTACTCAATTTTTGCAACGGCACTCTTTACACTAAAATCAAAAATTATAAAACAAAAACATGAAATTGAAATATAACTTTGGGTTATAATTAATCGAAACTGAAATCGAATTAACCAAAATGAATAATTAAAACCAAATAAATCATCAGTCATACTCATTCGCGAAAATAAGGTATCGTTTGAGAATAACTTTTGTGATTAGCGTCAGCATTTTAGGGTTGAAAATACCAAACAGAGTTGTCAATTTTAATATTATAGGACTCATGTGACAATTCAAGTAATTTTAAAACCAAATTGATAAAATTGAAAAAATTATAGGATTGAAAATGTGCTTTCCTGGATGGAGTTACATTAGCTAGAAATATAGTGAAATTCCAATTCACTCGGTAAACAACAATTCAAAATTTCACGAGAAAATTTTATTGTTGACTTTAAATAGAATAATTGTAATTTGTAAACACCAATTATTTGTTCTTAGTTTACACCAACTATATCATCAAATGACAATATTTTATTCTCGCAAGCTAAAGGAGGCACAACCTACTGCCCAGACCCAGTTGCTAGAAAATGTGCAAAAGGAGTAAATTGACACTATAGTTTATGGGAAAAATTAATTTTGTGATTGAACGCTTTTTATAAATAAATGTTTCATTTATTTTTCAAAAAGTGCAAATTTACTATCAATGTTTTGTATTGAGAGCAAATCCATTACTGACAATTAAACTTGCTTACGTTGTCATATGAGAAAATAAGAAAAATGCAAGTTTTGATTCAAAGTTATGATTACCTAACATCCCTAGCCTCAAAGTTTTTGAACTTACTATTTTCATTATTGTGTTCATTCCAGCAAACCCTTTATACCCTTCTCCACTCTTGTCACTTTTTTCCACCAGCACTACCTTCATTCTTCCACACATCCAGCCAACGCTATTTAGAATAAACCTTGATCGTACAAGCCTCAATTGATTCAGGTAGGGCTAAATATAGGGATATTGTAGTTATAAAATAAAGAATCAATGGCAACGGTGATGAAGGGTTGTTCCGGGACAATGATGAAGTGAAAACAAGAAAACTTAACAATAGGGGTGTGTGGTCAAATACATGGTTTTGACTCATCTAGGTGTTGTGAAATGTTTTGGTATGTAAGAGTTAAGGAAAAAAATTTTAGGAATTAGTTTAATAATTGTGTCGTAGAATATTCTCTGAACAAATGAAATATTCATACAATTACAACAAAATTACCACAATGAAAATATTAATGGCAAATTTGCCATTAAAACAAGTTCAATGACAAACTTACTCTTCTCCATAAACTTTAGTGTCAAATTTGCACTTTTGCCATAGAGAAAATTAAATAATGTTTGCTGATCAAATCAGCCGATCCAACCGTTCCACCGGAAGAATTAGGAGTCCGATTCGTTTGTCCCCCAGCTCTCTATCCCGTCCTTGTCCCTCACCCTATTATTATGTCATGTGTCACACTTTAACTTCAAACTAATTTTGCTCTTAAACGGGGACTAACAAAAATAGACGGAATCAAAACTTCCGCTAAACAGAACCAAGCGGCCTATTGGTCCCACACCCTAAAAACTATTCTCTCAACACTCACATTGCCGCTACTTGTTTGTCCTGGTCTAGAGACTGGAATCAGAACTTCTGTAGACAAGGTTTTTTCTGATATAACAAAAATCAACTGATTTGCTCAGAAGCAGTAGCAAAATGGCAAGAACTATGGCTGCCTGGTCTGACCACCCGCCCGAGTTGCTAACAAAGATCGAAAGATATCTCCATACGAGTCTTGACATCCTCCGGTTCCAAAGCGTCTGCAAGTCATGGCGGTTTTCACTCTTTTTCTCTAAATCTATCACTTCTCTGTATCGCACCTCGATCTTTACCTTCCCTGGGTCAACATTGTTCAAGGTTATGACGGCCCGGTTAATACTCCCGGGCTCTTCTCTTTTCTTGTCCGGAACACCGTTTGCTTTCTTCAGTAGGACGCGACTTCCTCCGGCTGGCTGGTTAACGTTTTGTAGACCAAAGACTTAGGGCAAAATAAGTCCCTTCGCGACCCCTTCATCCATTTCAGCGTCTATAATGGTGGCAGTTATCTGTGTGTTAGCAGATTCTGGGATCTGAATGTCCTCGACATAACCATTCGACGATGGAGTATGTTCTATATGTTGGTGGAAGAACTCAAACTCGAGGATGGTCGTAGTTACTGGAGCAATGAAAAAGTGCTGGTTTTTCCTGACTCTATTTGGTCTAGTGGCGATGATATCTGGATTCTAAGGCTTTCTCGTTGCAAAAGAGATTTGTGTCCTTTTGATTGATAGATCCAACCCAGAATTGGTCCGATGCAATTCTCCATTAAGTAGTAGTGTTAGGCCCCAGAAATCAAATTATTTGGTGGTGTCTGGAAATATTTTTGTGGTTGAGACATTTTTTGAACGAAATAGGAGGTGTTTTGAGGGACTACAATGGTGCCACTATCTGACGGAGGTTCTGATTCCATTTATTTTTATTAGTCCCCGTTTATCAACAAAATTAGATTGAAATTAAAGTGGGACAAATAGCATGATAATAGGGTGTGGGACAGGGAGCTGGTGTACAGACGAATCAGACTCAAGAATTAGTAGTAGTAGTAGTTATTTTTGCCTTTTTTTTTCTATTGGATTGATTGGAAGCCTTTGCTTTCATTGAATTTGAGACTCTGGGCTCACCTTACGCTCACAGTTGCCTGCTGATTCGTCCGTCTCTATTTTTCTTGTGGCCACAAAACAAAATAATGGCTGTAGCCACGCTGTCCATGCCGCCGAATCGCCTGGCTCCTGCCTCACCCATCTCCAAGCCGACTGTGAACCTCCCGCATCAAGCCGCTGGCCCGATTAAACCCACAAGAAGCGAACCATGGGTTGGTGGGGTGACATACTCCCGCCGCTTGGTTGCCGGAGCCGCCCGAGCTGGCTCGCAGGCCGATGATTCGGCGCCATTCGACATGTCGGTGGAGAGTGCACTGAAGCTCCTTGGGGTCTCCGAGGTGGCGTCTTTTGATGATATTCTTCGCGCCAAGAATTCGATGATAACCGCTTTCAAGAATGACCAGGAAGCTGTGGCTCAGGTGATTTATTGTTTTCAGTTCTGCCTTTTATCGGGATATTATCTCAGTCGAAAGTATTGGGACGTTTAGAATTCGATACCTGGGGACGAAAGTGGAGACTTTTGCTTCTGGGTGTCGAACTAAGCTGCTAATTATTCGTGATTACTTGAGATGTTCTGCGTACAGACTTGTCACTTTGTCCTCTTAAGAGTCTTAAGACATCACAGATGACTATGGTAGTGATCTGTTTCTGCTATATGTTGCTTTTATGTGTCGTATAGCTTTTGTCGTGAGCAATCTTAAGCTTGTTATGACATTTCCGCCGGCCAATTTGAAGTTATTAGGAAATGTAGAACCGACGTGCTTTATATGCAGTTTGCAAATCTTAATCCACACTGGAGGTTGTTTTCCGTGAAACTATGCCGTCTTCTGCCTCTTGCTGTGCCTTGTAGCGTCTCTGCAGATATGCAGCCTTATTTTTGTTACCAAATTCAGTTTGGAAGTAATTTATACTCTTACTGGCATTAACTTCAAACGCTCTTTCTTGAAACTGAATTCCTCATATTTGATGCTGCTGAGAGATTTCTAAGACAGTTCATGCATAAGCTTCTTTGCCACAGGAACATGGATATTCTTTTGGATGGTACATAGTGCATGTGCGACATCCATCTCTTTCTCAGTTAAACCCTTGTAGAAACTGTACACTCTGTTTTCTCATTTGTAGTAGTTTGGATTGTGTTATAGGTTGAGGCTGCATACGACATGTTGCTTATGTGGAGCTTAAAGCAACGACAGGCTGGAAAAGTTGCGGATAGAAGTATCCATTACGCAGATGTCAGACCAGTTGGCACTCCAAGTATGGCTTCGGTGCCACAGTGGGTGGAGTCTACTTTGAAGAACGCACCCGTTTCAATAGAAATGCCGTCAACTAGTGAATTGGGAATACAAGCTGGAGTTTATGGAGCACTAATGGTTTTGACTTATGTGAATGGTGCTTCTACTTCCCCGGGCATGCCTTATTCTGGGGCCGATGTTCCAGGCTTGATCTTGGCAAGTAGCTTTGGAGCTTCATTGTACTTCATGTCAAGAAACAATATGAAATTAGGTACTGGCTTTTCTGTGGTCTCCAGTTTAACAGTCCTTTTATTTGAATCTTTGAGTGTAGGGGCTTCTCCCCCTGCATTTCTTTCTTAACCCTGATTGAAGTTATTATATGCCATGTGGATGAACTGTACATGCTGCTAATAAATGATGGTTAGAGTCACTGATTTCCAGCCCCTCTCACATCATATGAAAGAAATTTGCTAACTGCATAGTCGAGACAGAACCCTATAATGTTCGGGATTTGGATTTTGGACATATAATTTTCTTCCGCCAAAGGGGACAATCATTTCAAGCTCACCATCTTATCATATACCGTCTCTAGTTGTTTTAAACTTCGATTCAGAAATGTATTTGACAGATTAAATCTCTGCAGGTAAGGCTGCTGTAATAACCATTGGAGGACTTGTTGCTGGAGCTGTTGCGGGATCAGCAGTTGAAAACTGGTTGCAGGTGGACATAGTGCCATTTCTTGGAATCCACTCACCTGCTTCTTTAGTCAGTGAGTTTATACTCTTCTCCCAGTTCTTGGTCTCACTCTGTGTAAGGTAGCCCTACTACCTATGTTCTTCTGCTCTCATTATGGTGCAGAACCTGTATTTATTTTTTTTGTTCGCATGATCATACCCGACTTTTTTAGGATGTGTATCATTGCATGCGTGTAAAAAAATCACGGATGAGCGTGACCTATTCACTGAACTCCATGGAAAAATTCTGATAAACAAACATTTAACATTGTAATCTTATGGCATTCTGCTCTGGACCTTGGGAATCTATTAGAAGTTTCTCGAGTTGTTGATGTTTTCATTCCATGTCCATTCTATGCTTGGGGCATGCTTTTTTGTGATAGGAATAGATTCCCTTGTTTGCAAGTCTCTGGACGCTTGGGCCATACAAAAAAGTAGCAGACCTACAAGGAAAATAAGAACTGGCTTCCGACAAGATAATACTGAAATGGTCGAGAGTTTAATAATTTTTCTGTCATTTTTAAGTGAGCTAAGTTTTTAAAATTCATAAAATTTTGAAAGTATGATTTTTTAAAGGCTTAAATATACAAATGACCCTGAGCTTATTTAACTTGAGTGAGTTAGTCCAAGTACTGAGTTAAAGTTAGCTCTCTAACTTTGTAAAACTTAGCGAATTAGTTTATTGTATGCTGTTATTGACTAATGTGGCTATGGACTGCTAGTGCAGCGTTAACGAATGACCTCTAAACATTATGTGGCTGTAGGTAGTGAGGTGGCTGTGGGTGCTTGTGTCGCTTTTAATTCAGGAAGTAAGGTAATATTGGTTATTGTGAGACTCTAAATTGTGAAAATTACATATTAAAATTACATAATATTTTACATATTAAAATATGTAATTTAAAATATTTACATATATATACATATGATTTGAAAATTTCATTTTTTTTAAATAATTACTCCGGGTACTAAAGTAATTTATTGCAATAAGCATATAGGTAAATTTTATGGGGTTAATAGCATTTAATCTGTAAGAATAGATAATTTATTTAAGATGAATCTAGAAAGAAAATTAGATATATGGCGCCCTATGAAAATTATCCTTAATATAATCTTCAATTTATTTGCTTTTTAAGTTTCATAAAATATACTATTGGAATATAATTAATCTCTTTCAATATCCATGAATTATGTGAGCTAAACTTCATCATAAACTTTTGATTATTCTCCTTTTCATTTTAAACCAATTAAAAACATTTTAATTTGCCGCCACTAGGTGCAATTCATTAACACAATCAAAAGTTGTTGCACAATAAGTGCAAATATTATGCACAACTATTTCATATATAAGCAAAATTGATTGCAATTTTTTTAACTGTAAAAAAAAAATTCTAATTTCAAATTTCTTAATGGAAACTTACAAGACATTTTAAAATAATTTTTAAAAAATTGATTTTATATTGACACACTTGTTTTGAGTTAAGAGATTTCATCTAATATTCATAGGGAACTAATATAGAATATTTTTATTATCTTTTTCCATCTAATGTCATCTAAGCAAATAATAGTCACATCACTCACATTTCACAACCACGTCAGCCTACAATAACATATAATAGACTAACTTGCTAAGTTTAGCAAAGTTGGGAGTTAACTTTAACTTAGTACTGAGTCAAGTTTAAGGGTCATTTGCATATTTAGGACTTTTTAAATTGGAGTAAAGTAGTGATACACTGGGTAAATTGCACGCATTATCCACAACCTTTAATCATTATTCATGTTTTAACCCTAACATTCACTGTGTTTATAGTGTATCCCTAACTTCAATAAAATAATTTATTTTGGCCCCTTTTTGAATGAAAAACGTTATGTTGGATGGAAAATGTCACATCAGCATTACGTTGTAGGGAAAAATACTTACTTTAATCCATAAATTTTTTTCCCTCAACAAATAATCTTCAAAACATTAAAATTTAACAAAAAAACTCGCTTCCCCGATTCGGTCTCTCTCTTCTTCGTCTTGTAGGCGCCACCAGTAGTCTCTATGGCAGGGATCAATGGCTCGTCAAAGCTCATCTATGGCGGCAACTTCCACGAGATCAACACTTCATCCATGGTAGTGAGTTCTGCGAGATTAACGCGAATCAAAGCTCATGGCGGATTGACATTGGAGATCAAAAAGAGGAAGTGAATTGAGTGAATGAATAAAGGAGAGGGTGAGCAAATCAAGGACAAAGTACAAGGTTGTTGGAGGATAGGGATGCAGACGGAGGTGGATTTCAGAGTCAGGTTTGGGTGTCATGTTGAATCGGGAAATTATGACGGCGGCAAGAACCTTTTTGATGGTTGCTAGCAACAAGGAACCACGAGCGGTGGCAAATCAGAGCACCAACCAGTGGAGGGCTTTAATTAGCGACAGCAAGTAGCCGGACAGATGGATGCCGTTGGTTTCTAGGTTAGGCTTCTTCATCTAGCCTTGCAATGCAATGATTCAGTTTCTTCTTCAAACCAACAACATGAGGAGGGCAAGAATGGAGAGGTCTGGGAATGACGAGTCAATGGTGGCTGGAGAAGGCCAATAGTATGCCGGACGTGAATATGGTGATCAGATTGCTAAAAGAAACGTTTCAAGGATTTTTTGGCAGATGGAAATGTTTTTAGGAATTAAAAACTAGCATTTATCCTCATAATCCAAAGTTAATGTGGCATTTTCCATCAAATATATCATTTTTTATTTAAAAATGAGCTAAAATGAAATGTTTTATTGAGATTAGGGACACATTGTGAACAAAATAAAGATTAGGGTTAGAACACGGATAATAATTAAAGATTGGAAGTAAAGATTGGAAGTAGTAAATGCAATTTACCCGTGCTACATTCAAGTGATTTTATCGGACTGGTCCCCTTTATACCACTGCAAATGCTGCATTTGTCAGCTATATGCTGCATGAGAATCCATCTGAGGGATATATAAATATATATTCATCACGGACACTTTGATTTTGTACCCTTCTTCTCGCATGATGTATACATATTAAATGTTTTCTGAATAATATTTTCATACTTATTTCATAACAGCACTGGTGCTTATTTTCCTCATTACAATATTTTTTCTAATCATTTTCTCAATTGCTTCCGTACCTTTTTCAGCTGTGTTGCAACAAAAAAGAAGGGGAAAAAAAACGGTAAATACGAGTGTACCAGTGCTTACCTCATTATTATTATTATTATTATTATTATGCTAAATCAGACTATAATATCGAGACTAAATTAAGAGCTTATTTATTTTAATTTAAGTTGACTTAATTTAAAATAATTTATTTTTATCATTACATTTTTTTCCTGAAACTAATTTTATTTAAAAAATTAATATTATGTAGATATAATAATCAATTGAAAATATAATTTTTATAATCTTATTAAATTTTTATGATGATTTTTTTTTCTAATTTTAGGTATTAAAAATAAAAAAATTCTCAAAAATTTAATAACACTGTAAAAATTTATTTTAAAATAAATTATTACATTTATATAATATTGACTTTTAAATAAAATTAATTTCAGACAAAAAAATATAAAAATAAGAATATGAAATTTTGTATTAAGCTGATATAAGTTAAAATAAATTAGCTCTAAATTAATGCCATGAAAACATTTTACTACTCCAATCCAATCATCTAGAATTAAACTGGTATGAAACTGAACGGGGCTTCAAGAGTTACGCTGCAGGCCGGTTCAACAAACACAGCTTAATGAATTGATTCCAAGACCAGAAACAAAAACCAGGTAAATTCGTCTCAGCGAGCTGCTTCGACGTGATTTAATAAATTACTTGTAGCAATATACAACTAGGAGCTATACCACTCTCTCAAGCACAACCCAGGTCCCAGACCTTCTCACCAGTTATCTGCTTTCACTTTCTTTAACCTGTGGCTGTGAGCCCTCTATGCCCGACTGGTTTAATTCCTTTTCTGCATTCTCACTTTGAATCACAAGGCCGTTATACATTTTCTGAGAAGCTTTGGCAAATTCAGTTAACGACTCAAACACTGCTTTAAAACCTGTCTGGAATCCACTTAATGTCATTCTCTGTGTTTCTTGCATGCAGCTTTGATGCTTCTCCTTTTCCATTTCCAGGCTTCTTCTCAACATGTCCATGTGATCTCTCTTTACTGTCATGTACTCAGCTTGATGCTCCGCCTCGGGTTCAAATCCTGGTTCTGTGAGCTTTGACTCGAGGAACCTGGTCTCTGCCTTTTGGTAAGCCAGAGCTTTTCTGTCAAGTTCTTTAGCCATACTTTCAACTTTTCTCTTCTGTTGCTGCTCCTCACCTTGCTGAGCCCAAAGTGCCATAACATCCTTAGAGAAGCTTTTCAAAGCAAAGGCTACTGGTTTGTCAGGTAACTGCTTCAAGCAAGCTAACCAACTCTGACAAATCATAAGTAGTTGAGGGCCATTGGCTCCAAATTTGGAAGCTGAACTCCTTCCCCTGGAGCAGAATTCAACTTCAGGGACTACAAACTTCGCAAGCCAATCATGCAAGACTTCAATATATGCTCTCTGGGCCGCAATATATTCTGTAAAGCAGGCACGCCAATTTTGAAGCTCAGCCTCAAGCTGAAGAGTAGCTAGCCGGTGAGAATCGTTACAGAATTTTCCATGTGTTGGACAAACAAAAGATTTGACTTCACAAAGAATCTTGTTTTGAGTTTCGTGGCACTCTAATGTCACCCTCCAGGTTCTTGTTAGGCTGCAGCAGAAAGAATAACAAACCTACAGCTAAATGAAAACGGACATAGCAACAATGAAGAAGAAACATTGTTCCACTTACCCTTTCAAAAGCTCAACAATTTGGGGCTGCAGTTCTTCATCCCTCAGCTTCTCAATTCTCTTTGAGATTGATTCAGCGCTACGAACTGCAACTAAGATTCTCGAGTATAAATCTTTTACTGCAGCTCTGGTTTTGTCCAAAGCAAGCTCATCATGTCCTCTGACATCTTGGTTTCTCAGTCTTGAGCATTTTTTCTCATAAATTTTTCGTGTGTCATCTCCGGCCTAAGACAAGGGAAAGGAAACGATGTCAAACCAAGATGCTACTGTTCAGTGGAGACAAGAAAAATCAGTTCCTTGGAGAGCTTTCTCGTTTCTGGCAAGTTATTTCAGCTCCACAAACATCACAAATACTCTATTCCCGCGATATGATTGGAGAGAGCAAAAATTTACCTTGACCTCCTCATAAAGCTTCTTTTCCCAAGCATAAAGTCGTCCAACAGTCGAGGAGTGGGTGCCGGAATCCATCCCTCCATATTCATCGAAAAGATCATTCCTGAATTCCGTCCAGGTTGACGAACTTTTGGAAGTTGTTGCCACAAGGCTCATACATGATGGAGGCTTGGAGGAAATAGAGCGGTGCCATGTAATTGCTAGGGTTTTCTTGGTTGAGTTCGCTGCAAGAAAATGAGCACATAACATTCAGTAAAAATTGCAGTAACCAATCAACGATGTCACTGATGATGATCTTCCTACAAAAAGCATGCTGGTACAGAAGTATATATGCTACTCCACATTGTTCAACCGGCGAAATCGGATCATAAGAGAGCAAAATTCACTAGGAGCCTGGAAAAGAGAAGACTTGAAAGTTAAAGATATTAACAACAGGTGATCCATGAATGTGAGGCCAATTGATCACTCCAGTGAAAAGTATCCAGTAGGACAAAGACCTTATACTACATACCATTTAATTCTTCATTCGTTTAAAAAACAACAGACCAACCTTTGATTTCATCCAAATCAGACTGCAAATAAACCATATTAGCTTCCAGCATCCTGGAAACATCCTTCCCAGAATCACAAGCTCTGATAAAATGATCCTCAATATCTCTCAATGCCTCTAAAAGTTCCCTCCCATTTTCTGGGTTATCAATAACGGTTAGGCCCTTCTGCTCTCCTTGGTTGACATTACCAACCCCCTCCACCTTCAGAAGCCCAGCTCCAGTCTCTGCAACCTCTCCCCCCGTTTTTCCCTGAACAAACACTACATTTTTCTCTTCTTCCTTCATATCCCTCTCGTCTTCCATCTCTGGAATCCCTTCTTCTTCTCTCACCACTTTCAGATCATCATCACAATTCCTGTTATACCCACCTATGATCTCTGTCCTCACCCCATCAAAAGGATTGAAAAAATCCCACCCAAAATCTCTCTGTGGAGAAGGCATTGGTGGTGGCATTCGCATATAAAAGTACCCATAATGTTGTTCTTGTTCTTGCTCTTGCCCCTGTTCCAGCACGTCCCTTCCCACCTCTTCCCGGCTCTCTTCCTCTGAAGAAACAGAGGATGTTGACGAGGAATCGCAAGACCCACAAACAATAGTTTCATGGGTTGATTCAGATGGCTTCTGTTGGAGAAAAAGAGGGTTGTTCACAATATTTTCTTCCATCGGTGGCGATGAAGGCTTGGGCGGCGGGCAAGTGATGAGAAATGGTGAAGAGGGAGACGAATGTCTGGCTACAAAAAGCTTAATAGCGGCTGAAACTGCATACATCGCTTGAAAATACCTGCAATGTGCGTCTGCAAGAGCATATCTTCGTTCAACTGCTAGCTTTATCAGACGTTTTCTCTCCCTGCAAATGGACACAACTTCTTCTTCCCCCAGCTTAGAGGCGACACAACCCATATCTTGTCTTTGCAGAGAGGGGCAGATAAACAGAGCTAGGAGTTTGTTTCAAAGCTACTTTTGAGGGTAGGAAGATGTGACAAAGGAGGGTGTTATTGGGGAGAATCTAAGGGTTCTTTTATGATAAAAAGGAGGTGAGGGTGGGGTGGTACCAAAACGAGGAATGTGTTTGATTTTACAAAGGCTCGAGAGAAGATGAGAGCAAAAGTTGAAATGCTTTGGAGGAAACCAGTTCATACTCCTGCAAAGAAAGCTGGCTTTTTTACTCTGAAAATCCACCACCTGCAAGAGCGTGGGAGCTCCCCATATCATGTCTTGGCCAACTCCCACATTCACTTGGCTGTAAACTGCAAGAGTGATTGGTCAGTGATAAAAGCTTCTCTACTCGGAGGTGTATGTTAATGGTGATTAATTTATCAGTGAAAAACCGTCTTGGCTTGGGATTAGACTAATGGCAGATAGTAAAGAGAGAGAGAGGGGAGGGGGGACTGGGGAGGACATAGATGACAGAGTAAAGGCCAGGGAACGAGAATAGGTGGTGAGGTAATGAAGGTTGGGGCTCGAGAAAGAGAGAGACAAGAGGGGAACGAGCTCTCGTGTGTTCGATAAACATGCAATCTATTAAATTGGAATACGGCCAGGGCGTCTTTTCGTGGTGCTTGGTGGAATATTAGTAATAAAATAAATAAAATGGGAGTTGGGTTAATGGGTTCTGCCAAATTCAGCACAGACTTCTGTAGAGGCTGAGAAGAGCAGAGACCAGTGAGTAAAAAGAGGAGTCAAAAGTGCTGTAGTTAATTAGTAAAAGTATGGTAAAAGGATGGTGACCAGACCAGACCTCTCTGATCAGCACTGCAAACAAACTCAAAAACCCCGTAGCCGTAGAGAGAGAGGCGCACATCTGCATATGTCTTGTCCTTGGCTTGAAAGCTAGGATTCTTTTGTTTCCTTACCGGCTTCTGGCTACATGCATATAACTCTTTGAAAAAAATAAAGCGACTGTTTTAATATACTGTGATTATTGATTCAATTTTTTCTTAAAAAAAATTAAAAACAATTGTATTCTTTAAAAAATTTAGGTATCTTTTATTTATTTTTATTTCTATTTTTTCTCATTTAATATGAAAAAAATTCATAAAAAATGTAACTCAAGTGATTATTAATCAAATAAAGTGCTACCTTTCAAATGACATTATTTTTTAAAAAAGTCAACAAAAATAAAAATATTGAGTTAATTTTAACGGGAAAAGTTGAAAGATAAGATTCTTTATTTTCCATCAATAAGCTATATTTTTTTTGGATTTTCAAGATATCCCTGTCCAACAGAGGCTTTCCATTCATAACCCCTAGAATCCAAGCCATGGATGTGTTGCTTAAGGGGCCCAAAACCCCTTCCACTCGGACCAACATGTGTTGGTGAAGTTCATATTTCTTCCAGAAAGATGTTGAAACTAAAGCAAACTAATAATACCCACTAAATAACCTTTTAATAAATTTAAATTTTTAAATAATTTAATAATTAGTTAATTATTTAAATTATTATTTTTCCTCCTATCAACATCTAATTAATTAGCAATGTTTCTTTTACTTTAGTGAACAAAGTGTAGGTTCCTAGTACGATATAGGACAAACAGTAATTTGACCCAAATTTAAAAGGTTTTGTTTTGTTTTTTTGTAACTAGTCCTGCTAAATATGAAATTAAATAGAAAAAAGACAACGTATAAGTCACTAATGTTTTGGGATATGCTTGAATCGGCCACAACTGAATTTTTTTTCTTGCCATATAAATCATTAATGTTATTCAAACAACAGGATAAACCACAAATGTTATTCAAATATTGTAAAAGTTACCACCATCTTTGTGGATCTGGTATATTAGACAATCTTAATTTAAAATAATCTAATTATGCTATTTTCACAATTGCAATAGGAAATTAGTTGTGGAGCATTCTTTCTTTTCAGATCCGGGAGTCAATATTTGAAACATGTGCTACTCTCCTTCAAACTCTACAAATTCAACTTCTCATTCTCATTCATTTTTCATTTTCTATATATATCACATACAAAAACCCTTTTCCCATATCAAACTCATCCTTCCTTGGCACCACCATAATTAGTTGTCAACGCCCTTCACCGCCAATCTCTCCATTATGGGATTTACCGCCTCATCATCCAGCTTTACCTCTACCTCCTCAAATACACCACATCCCACATCAATAACAGTACCTTCTTCCAATTCCAATGACCTAAGCAAGTTGGAGCTTCAGAAAAAAATGGATGAGTCATGAAGCATCCCAATATATTGACTATGTTGATGAGACCTTTTTCACTTGCATCACTATGTTGTAGACAATATTTTTGCTACCATTGTATTCTTTGATGAATACATGATTAAAATTGATGTGCGATGACATCCATGGTTCATTGTTGGATCTCGGTTTTGAGTGGGATGTGACTCATTGGAGACTCACTCATTAATCTTTACTCAATTAAGACAGTAACGATATTTGTAGCAAATACTAGCATGTTGAGGTACTAGGTCTCCACAAGGAGAAAGGTGGACTCAAAGCAGAAGTCGTTGTTGTAAACAACGGTTGTTGGTAAGAACTTCAGAGATAGTAACCAAATCAGGTTAAACCCAAAACATTAGTAATTTATTCATTATGTTTGTGATACTAAATATAGATAATTATTTTAATTTTGTTGTGGTATTTGTTTCACTCCATTATCTCTGCAACTTATATTTATAGATAGGCAACACAGCCAGTGTTTTTCTCCCTCTCTTTTTTTTTTTTTGGTTTTTTTCTATGTGCACATTTTCTTTGTGAGATTTGACATTAATAAATAAAAAAAATAAAATAATGTACTAAGAACCAATTTATCTCAACTTAAGTAAACTTAATTTAAAATGATTTATTTTTATTTTTACTTTTTTTTATTTGGAACTAATTTTATTTAAATTCCAATATTATGTAGGTGTGATAATCCATTGAAAATATAATTCTTATAATCTTATTAAATTTTTATGATTTTTTTTAATTTTAGGTATTAAAAAAGAAAAATTCATAAAAATTTAATAATATCATAAAAATTATACTTTCAAATAGATTATCATAACTATATAATATTGACTTTCAAATAAAATTGATTTAAGAAAAATATGTAAAAAAATAAAAAATAAATTTTAAATTAAGTTAATTTAAATTAAAATAAATTGGCTCTAAAATTATGGGATACAATATTAATTTTAACACTGAAATAGGTAGATGCATGAAATGAACTCAAATCAGTATATTGGTGAAGAATAGACAAGGACCGGATGGCAACGGAACACTCTTCTCGTTTGACAAATCCCTTGATATGGGTGCGTGAGCGTCAAAGTGTTAGGTTCAGTTAGATGGATGGTACAGATGAATGACAGATTAGATAGAGGGTGGCTCTGGCTTGAATGTGGAATTGAGATTTGAGTTTTGACACGAGAGAAAGACGTGGTTGGTTTGGTTTGGTGCCTGAGTTGAGTTGAGGACCCTCTTCGGCCACTCTGCAAAATTCCTTACTCACTTCTCATACATAGGCCACAGCCCCTTCCCCATGGGCTTCCTTCCACTACCCTACTCTCTGTTCTCAGAGTCAAAATAACAACGAAGAAGCTGCTACTAGCTAGCGAAGGGGAAATGAAGCACAAGGGGAAATGAAGCATAACTAACTACCTAACTAACAGGTTCTGGAGCTGAGACATTACTGGAAGACCTTCCTTGACTGGTCTTGTCGCACTGCGGGAGAGAAGGTTAACAAATCGATAAGTTAAGTGATCCACCATTTTCATCAAAATTCACACCGTCTTGTATTCTGTTTTAATCAAACTTAGAACAACAACAAGGTCAACTTATAGGTTTGTAGTAATTAATTAGCCTGCTCCTGCTCCTGGTTTTACTCATGATTTCATGGGAATAAACATTCCAACATTCCTCTCTGAAATTCCAGTAAACTAAACATTTTCATTTTCCTTTTCCTTTTTCTTTTTTAATTTCCAACGAATTAATTAAGGATGAAGGTGAAGCTTTGCCTTTGGCTTTGCTTTGCTTTGCTAACCCCTAATTGTAACTTAGCTACGGTGACCGTCTGTGAGTGAACCAAATAGTAGCACTACGACTACCTCGGGAAGGGAAGCCCCCAGTTACGGTCAGACTTTGGTCAAAGAGAACCATGATGCATTAATTTTCACACCTTATCAGTTTTATATTCAATTTACTTTAATTTAATTCAACTTATATTTTATTTTTATATATTTCCTATTTGAAATTGATTTCATTTAAAAATTAATATTCTATTGATGTAATCATTTAT
The DNA here is from genome assembly GCA_005392925.1 of Aquilaria sinensis. Taxonomy (NCBI): domain Eukaryota; kingdom Viridiplantae; phylum Streptophyta; class Magnoliopsida; order Malvales; family Thymelaeaceae; genus Aquilaria; species Aquilaria sinensis. Next base: position 34,150 of record SMDT01003095.1, on the reverse strand, counting down.
TCAAAATAAAAATTTTATAATACTCCATCCATCCCAATTTACTTGAAACGTATTCCTTTTTGGGAAGTCTAAAAAAGTTGAAACGTTTCGTCTTTTGAAAAAGTTTAAACAATTAAATTATCATTTTACACAAAACCCAATAAATACTCTTTTTTTAATCTTCACTTAACCTCTCACTGTACAAAACCTAAAAAAGAATCTTTTCTTTTTTAATCATTATTTAAACTTTTACTACATAAAAAAATAACACAAATTACATACACTTTAATCTCCGTACCCAGACAAATAGTTCAACTAAAATGGGACGGACGTAGTATTACTCTTTCTGTTTCATAATAGTTGCCCCTTATTTTTTTTTATAAAATTTTGACTTGAATATATTTATATTAATATGTATTGAAAATAAAATTTAAAAATGACATTTAAAAACTATAAATTTTTAAAGTTTCATTTTCATATAAAATTTTTATATTTTTATCATATATTTTGAAATAAATAAAACCATAAATTAATTACTATAAATAGTAAAAGAGTCCGTTTTTGTGAAACAGATATAGTATTAAATTTTTATGAAATTTTCACTTTTATGCCTAAAAAGAAACATTTATAAAAAAAATTAATTAGTCTTATAAAAATTTTACAATTAATGGATTATTTCTCTTAAATACTATTAACTTTCAAATAAAATTAATTTTTTTTATTAAAAAAATATAAATATAAAAATAAGTCATTTTATATTAAGTTAATTTAAGTTAAAATGAATTGATTTTTAAGCTAAATATAATCAAAATATAGTATTTTTTAATTTATATCCTAATTTGGTTTCTGTTGTCACATCATCATTTTTCTTATTAGCTGTCATGTGTCTTTTTCTTATTAAAATATGAAAAGCTCATATCAACGTAATACCAGGAAAATAATAATTGTCAAAATATAATATGAACTGTTAGTTCCCATTTAATAGAAGTCAAAAATAAAAAATTAGTGTTTATTTAATATGCGAAAAAAGCAGCTTTAAATAACGTAACACGGATTGAGAACATTTAAGTTCCTATTTAATCAAGCCAGCTGGGTTTTTTTTTTTTTCCTGGTTGTTTGTGCTTTTTCTTTGGTCATCAGTCAAACAAGTAAGCTGTCCATAAACAAATTATTAGCTGTTGCAGCAAGAATTACTTAGAAAACAAAAATAATTTTCTGCTCGTAAGCAGCTTGATCATTTAAAACAAAACATTCTTGTAAATTAAATTTACTAGACCCTTTTTTTTTTGTTGCAACAATACTGACTTTGTGAATATTTGAACTAAGAATATTTTCACCTAAATTGATAGACCAAAAAAATTCCAAATAAATAAAAGAAATACCTCAAGTAAAAATAATTTGAGAATACTCCAAAATATATCTCCATTAACATTTCAATGGTATAATAAATTGTGTCAACTACTTAGCAAAGTGAATAATGGATATGCGTAGAGGTCTAGAGTTTAAATTTAATTTTTATCAATTTTTCTATAATACCATTATATGTTAGTTTTGTAGCTATTGAGATTCTATAAAAACAGACATTAACATGCTATTGTATAATAAATCAGAAAGCCACTAAGCAGGTTCTACTTGTTATTTTTGTGACTTAGGAATTAGTTACACATAATTAAAGAAATTTCCGTTCAAGTATAACCACTGCGGCTTGATTTCTTTATTTATAGATATTCAATTTTAGTGTGACATGGTGTCGTCCTGATATTAGACAAAAAAAAAACAATTAATTAGCTTATAAGTTAAAGACTACTTTGTTTTTGTAATTACAATTATTTGGTTAAAAACTATCGAGTAAGAGATGGCGGCCAGTTAATTTCTACATCCAACTGTAATTCGTTTTTTTTACCCGTCAATAAAAAGTCAATTTTGCAGGTAAATTCTACTCCCAATAAATAGTGAAATTTAAGTGAGATACTCTTCTATTTTTGCGCATTGTGCAATTCTTTTCAGCTTCTGCCCACGAGTATAATGTCTCAATTCACAATTCATTTCTATAAGTAACTATTATATACGGAATATCCATAAGAGAAACAGCCAAAAAAAATTTTTAAAAAAGGGAAATCTATCGAGCATGTAAATTAATAAATACAATCCATGTTCATAAACTGACTCAATAGTTTTCACCAAAATGTGATTCTCTGCGAGGTATTCCCCACCTTTTCTCATATATAAAATCCCACATCAACTCGGGAGTTTTGTAGAAATTACACTAAAATTTTAATATACACTCATACTATCATATAATTGATAATTTATATTATTCTTATTAAAAATTATTAGTTTGAGTTTACTGAAATAAAATGTTCAGACTATCTTATAAAAACTGAAATACAATTTTCAGACTATCTTATAAAAACTGAAATACAATTTTCAGACTATCTTATATATATGAAGAGAAAAATTGATACTATAAAATATAAATTGTTAATTAACATGAAAAATTATTAGAAAATTTAAATTTAGTTAAAAACAAAAAGCTAAATGCAAGTAGTTTAAATTAGAATCTTAAAATTTGATGTCCCAAACTGCCTCTATTCTATGTTTTTTTGACACACATGAGATTGATACGGTAATTAAGTAAAAAAAAAAATGTACGTTGCTCTCATTTTATTCTTCCACCTTTTATATGTAAACCAAGAAATATGAAAAAATTAAATAGAAAATACTGATAATTGTTGCAAACGATGTGAGAGGATAGTATTATGGAAAACAATTACATCAGGTAAAGTTTAGATTTAAAAAAATATACGAGTTGGAGTTTCATTTCATTATTTCGATATCGAAACTTGAATTGCTCGAGACCCGTGCCTTCAATCGGTTTCCAGAACAGAAACTCTTGAAATTCTATCCATGTGACACAAAAAAGTTCCCAGGCCCAAGAGGCCCAAACTCTGGCCTCCAGTATTCATCGGTATGAAAATGGTCCGCTGAATTGACTGAACCTTAGAGTCCCCTAAGCTATTGTCTGGTTGTATCAGTGAGTTCTCTCAGCTCAGGTGTTCAAAGGCATGAAAAGGAATTCCTCTGTTAAATCATCCACTTAGAACTCACACAAGAAAAAGCGTGTTTTTTTTTTTTTTTGAAAATGAGTTATTTATGATTATTGTAATATATTGAAACTCCATATTTAAGTTTAAAAATTATTTTTCAAACATTCTTATATTAAAATTTACATATTTTTATTGATTTTTTCATTTTTATTGGTTGGTACGGAAAATATTGCTAGATAATTAATTAATTTATACAAAAATTATTTAAGTGATATAGCACTAATAAAATTGATTATAGAAAAAAAAATAAAAAAATAAAAAAATATATTGTTTTTAATGAGGAAAAACAGAGCTATTTACATTGCCGCAATATGCTCTTCACCTGTAAATAGGGATGGCAACGGAACGGATGGGGCACGGATACCCCTTATCCGCCATTCGCGCCCGCGGGTTTTTTCATACCTGCTAGCTCGCGGATATCGGCCAATGAGCAGAAAACAATATCCCTGCTCGCAACCCACAGATAGTCTATGTCCGCGGGTAATTAGCGGTTTACGCTAGTTTTGTAAATTTCATAAAAAAAAACATGAAATATTCATCATTAAGTCATAAATTACACATATCCACATCACATCCAATAAAACAAGAAGTATTCATTAACACAAATAATATTCATATCTTTACATGTGATTTATGTGGCAGTTTTTCTTATTTGTTGGTTTGTTAATTTTATTGTTCAAAAGGCTTAAGTGGCGAGATTATGTTGCTGGACATGCTGATTGCTTGCTTTGGGAGGTGTACGTGTTTGTATGCATGAAGGTGGGATTGTTAGCTCAAAAGGAGAAGAGTAAGGAACATCATACTGACTACATCACATCACATCCAACTTGGCGGGTTTCACGGGTAGGCAGACGCGTATTTATCTGCGATGGATACCCCCTACCCGTCACCTGCCCCTGCCAGACGGGTAAAATTTTTTACTCATGCCCGCCCCTTCGCGGGTATTTTCACCCATTTACCCGTTTGTCATGGGTGGATATCTGCGGTTCGCGGTTTTCACCCGCTTTGTTGCCATCCCTACTTGTAAAAGAAACAGCAGATTCCTAGCTTATTGTCCGAAAAATAAATAAACACATATAGGGTACTCTCTAAGTTATACAAAGCATTTTAAAAGCAGAAGTGGAGAGCAAAAATGAGAAAAGGAAATTGTTACTTTTTAAAATTAAAGTAAGTAAAAATTACGCACAAATAAGAGCTGAAACGGCAATGAGAGCTTAAGAGCGTGAGAGCAGAAGCAGGAACCCAATAAGCTAATTATGTAACTTAGGGCACTCTTCTGCTGCTCCGCGACCCATCCACTTACAAGATCCAATAATAGGTCACTAGAACCAGCTCAGAACACAAAAAATTAAACAGAATATGTGCTCTAACTCGCGTAGAAGATATATTTAATAAGCTGTATGAAAAGTATTTCATGGCATAATTAGTACTACAACAGCTGTCAACTTATGGCTTAGAGTAGTAGGCGTAGCAGTCTCTTCTTTAGTTCTGTTAGTCGCCATATAAATTAGAAACTAGTTTGCAAGCATCAGTTGCCGGTTAAAGAGTTATAGTGTACATGAAAGAATCAAAGGCTTGCTCTTCTCGTCTCGAACTTTTCAGAACCTACCTGTACACAGAAAGAAAACGACACAACAAATGAAAAACCAGAGCTGTGTTCAAATGCTAGCTGCTTCCATGGCAGCAGTGCAAGGAGCAAGTGAATTATGCAGCAAAGGAACTCCACCTCCTCGTACAGATAGGCTAGGAAAATGGGCGGAGCTAGCGCTGCTCATCAGGTTTGAGTCAATAAACGCCACAATTACAGTTATGTCATCATGGAAATGCCTGCGCACACCGAGATCTATCCTCTTCAAGTCGGAGTATCTCATCTCCCTCTTCTTTGCCGCTTCTTGCAGAGCAGCTTTTACCAGTCTCTTTGCACTTCCCTGCATGTGGACATGCGCAGTTGTGTGAACCATTTATCATACAGAAATACGGAAGGACACCTTATTGCTTTTTGTTTTTCTTTTCTTTGTTTCTTTTTTTTTTACCGTAACAAACAGGAAAATGTGTTGGTTTATATCACCAGTAGTGGACGCAAGGTCTTCCGTCTGGTATAACAAGTGAAAGTTATTTACCCATCCAAGGTGAATTTCTACCACTGAGATAGAGATTAAGACAAACTTACATGACGTGAATTATTTAGAACTATATTGACAGCTTCCTGGTTGCTTAGATGCTCCCAGAGTCCATCAGAAGCAAAGATAATAAACTGATCATGCAGTTGAAGCATGTGAACTGATATCGAAGGTTCAGAACTAAGTATAGGCCTTTTGAAAGGTTCAGGTAAGCGGAACTTTGCAACAAGAGGCTCCCTGTTGAACTCTGCCTTCTTTAGATATACATCACCAATAGATCTAGAGACCTAGAAAGTAAGGATCATCGTTGAACAAACATAAAGATTCAGAGGCAAAGATATATACCACAATAAAGCATGCAGACCAAAACATACAAAGCAAAGCCTGACATGTCTCAAACAATAAGGCACCGAGGTATTCCATTCTAAATTGATCAGTCTCTTGCAGAGATCAAAGATTCGCCCAAACTTCAAGCATACTGCTGCATGCTTTAACATGAAAAACTCCAATATGCCAAAGTTCAAAGGTAACACTTACACAAAAGAATGAGGCAGGTACCGCTAATGAGAAAAATTGTTGATAGGAACCAAGAAAAATTGTTGATAGGAACCAAACACCATGTAAAGGGTTCTGATTCTTTATCTCAATAAACTCTTTTCAGAGTCAACTCTTGTGCCAAAGATGTGTAAAAATTGTACACAGATGTGAAATACAACTACAACTGTATCATGTTAATTGTGTAGTAAAATCATTAGCAGTTTCTACATAATTCATTATACCTGTATAATACCCTTCACACGCCAAACATTATGCTTCAATACTACAATCTGGGAGTCATCAGGGTGCAATGACCACAGTTCCTGTCTCACAGACTCTAAACATGCATTATGCTCGGTTGACAACTGAATTGCCAAAACTTCACCAGTTGCCTTGACAGCTCTCCCCAAAACAGCACGGGAATCACCAAGGTTGGCTATGTAAAGGGTTCCATTACATATAACACCAACAAGGCAGCAGGATCCAACGGCTGCAATCTGTGGTTTCACTGGCCAGTGTCTAGCAACAAGAGAGAAAAAACCCTCCTCTGTTGCTTGAAATGCTTTCTGTATCACCTCAACAGACATTGTCTGGTGCTCAGAAGTAAATCCTGGAAGAGGTAAAAGACAGCATAGATTAAGTGAGACATACAGAATGAAGCAAATGCGTAAGCAAGTCTATAAACTTTAAAAGGTTAGCTACAAAAGGCTCATAAAACAATTTTCTTCTGAACCCCGTCAGCAGGAAATTGAAAAGAAAATGGAAATCTTAACGTTTCTGCAAAGTCAAAAGCCACATACTCCTCAGATGCCCGAAAAGGTGATCATTGATGTAGCGTGAGGTCTCCGGCCCTCCATGTCCATCATATATACCAAAAAAAGTACCATACGGACCCGAGTCATGCAAACTCAAAGAACCGGATTCTATCTGGCTTTGATCCTCCAGCAAATTGTTGGCCTGAACCACAGCCATAGAGAAATCACCGTTGAAGTGCTGGCCCGTGTCTTTGTACCAGAGGAGCCCATCTTGACGGCCTACGGCATCTGAATCTGTGTGAACATACCAATCGGACCGTGGCCGGAAACAGGCCCTCAAGAAGTTCATCAACCCCGATAGCATCCCTCATCTCATCAAAAAGCCCTCCAAAAGATGCACATCAAACCGAAACTCAAACACAGCTTTGATTGAGAAGTCCAATGGTCAACTGTATCTGCCTTTACTTCTGGCCAGTCACACTTTAAAGAGTTACAAACGACAGAGGAATATTAATCTTATGGCGTGTGTAATAAGTCTTAAAACAGTTCCGCGAAACAAAACCAAATTTTCAACAACCTAGAAACCAAAATCAGTACCCAGAAAACTGTCCGTATGAGATGATAGGTCTGGGAATAGATCAAAGAGCTTATAAGCAAATAAGCCACCTTTTTCAGTTCGGTTGAGCTATTAATTGAAGGAAATTAAGACACGAAAAAGGCCACCACTCTAAAACGCATTGCTGTTCCCCCTTGAAACAGAAACCCATGAAGATGACAGCCCGCAGAGAAAAATCAACAAGAAGAGAAAACGAGGGGTTTCAAAGCGAAAAGAAACGGTCAAACGCCGATTACATTCTGCCATTGGAATATCCAGAAGGTCTACTAGGATGAGTGTTTCACACTGAAAACTTAAACCCGAAAAAGTTGAAAATTTTCAATCGACCCGCAAAGAAATACAATCCAAATCCAACCGAGGAAAGCACAGTCGTTGTGGTAAAAGCAAAACCAAAGCTTACCTGTTAATTTGCGCTCTGTTCCTAACTTGAGGACCTCGGAGATTTAAAAACAAATTTAACTAGCTTGAAGGGACCGGGTAGATCCGGGAATCAATCGAACCGGGCAGCGAAAAAACAATGGCTGATTGATTTCTTCGTCTCCCAAAGGATAGTTGCAGGCGACGAAAAAATTGAACAGCGTCACAGCAACACCAAGAACAGCATGAAATGCGGTCGAGCTTTTCGGCCCCTAAACAATCGAAGCTCTCTCTTTCTCCCACTGTACCTATCCATCTATCAATCAATTTATGGACATCTCTCTCCAATCGGCTGTCACTCTCTATCTGTCGCTTATTCTCAGCCGACAAGACCCATAAGAATGCAACAATGAAGTGGTTGAAGCTCCAGAAGGACAGGTCCTGTTTTGGGCTCCACAGTAGCATCCATGGCAACAGGGAGAGAGAAGCAAAATAGAGAGACGCCAAGCCTGAATGAAATCCAGTTTAATGGGGAAACATCAGGTGTCTCGGGAGAGCAGAATATTCGTAAATCATCATCCAATGAATTTCATACACGTAGTTTCCCACAATTGCTTCGATGGTTGGATCGTCAATGAGGGGTCGTTGCTCCACCAGAATTTTGATTGTTTCGTAGATATTATCACAATTGAAAGCGGTTCAAAGATTGAATGTTCTTTACTATTTTCTCCGGCTCAGTACCAAAAAAAGAAAAGGCAACAAATTAAACCCTGGAGAATGTGATGAATCATGAATGGAGGGCACGGAAGAAAAATAACATAAATCAAGATGCGTGTTTTAAATAATACTCCATCCATCCGATGCTTCTTTTGCTCCGTCTTTTTTTTTTTTACTGATTATGTTATTATTTTCTAAATAAGATTAAAAAAATATATATTCAGAAATAAACTTTGTTCATTTATCATTTTTATATAGAAATTTTGCATTTATATATCAAGATATCAAAGATATTTTAAAAATTATGAAAGTTCATTAAAATATTAAAGGGTTCCAATTACTTCATAAAAATTATTATCCAGTGCTTGTCAAGTAAATATAGGATTAGCCATAAAATAATCTTGGTCCTAGATAAAAAAAAATAAAAATAAAAAATGTATTAACTATAATAAGAAAATAACATAATACAAAAATAACATATATTTAATAAAAATATGGAACAATTAATTTGCAACAAAGTTCCATCAATAACCACATTTTATTCCATCCACCATATTGGTGTACCTAAAAAATGCAAATAACCACCTATAGCATAAAATATATATTTTTATTTCTAGTTCTATTTAGATTTACTTTATTTTTATTTTCTGGCTCTCTTTTCAGTGTTTTTATTTTTATTTAGTTTCTACTTCTCCTCCCTATTTTTATTTTTGTGTCTATTAAATTCTCATATCATAGATAAATACGAATTAACTAAAATACCTCATGAATAAAAATACCATCTCTTTGGTTTTGTCCTTATTGTAGATCAAGTTTGTGGATGAACTAGCTTAATATCAAGGAAACAAAGTAAAAATAAAAAGAAAAAAAGTACTAGCACAGTTTGCATGACTTGTAATTATAAGCAACTAGTAATCAAGGTGTGAATAAAAATTTGTTCATAGGCTATTTTATTCTATATATATTCATGGGATGTTTTAGTTATTTTGTATTTATTTATGTTTATGAGTATTTTTAATAGACAGTAAAATAAAAATAGGGAGAAGTAGACACTTGTTTCACATGAAAAGAGAGCCAAAAAACAAAACTGGAGTAAAACAAAAAAGAAGTAAAAATAAACAAAAATTATAATATAAGTGGTCATTTGCATTTTTCTAGGTAAACCAATATGATGGATGATATAAAAAGTGGTTTTTTTTGTGTTATATTATTTTCTCATTATAGATAATACATTATTTTTGTTTTTACCTTTTTTTATTGAGGACTGAGATCATTTTTATAGCTAGTTCTATATTTACTAGACAAGCACTTGAATAATATTTTTTATGAATGAACTAATTTTAATGATTTTTTCTTTACTCAAACTAAAAAATCAATTTTAATTAATTTATATTAAATTTTAATTAATTTTTATAATGCCCATTGTTTATCATAAAGTTGAGGGTCGGATGTAGACCAAGTTCTAGTTTGATAACCAACTTAAATGAGTTGTCAAAGTTTGAGGGCTCTTAATATTTTTAAGTCATTAAAAAAGAGTGTCAAGTTAATAAGTTGGACTAAAATATAGCAAAATTAAAAGTTGAAGGGTTTTTGTAGACTGAGTTAAAGTTCAAGAACCAATTGTGTGTGTTGGGAAAATTCAAGGGCCTCTAGTGTACTTTGGCCATATTTTTTTCTTTACACAACCTAAAAAAACAATTTAATTAATTTATAATGAATTCTAATAAATTTTAATGAATATTTACAATGCTCATGGTTTATTCTAAAGTTTAGGGTCTAATGCAATTCAAGTTCTAGGTTGATGACCAGCTTAAATGAGTTGTAAAAGTTTGAGGGATCTTCATCTATTTAAACCATTAAAAAAAAAAAGAGTCATGTCAATAAGTTGGACTAAAATGTACTGAGTTCCAAAGTTGGAGGGTCTCTGCCAACTGAGTTAAAGTTTGAGGACCAACTCATGTGAGTTGGGAAAGTTGCGGGGCCTAGATGTATGACTATGAATTCAAAGAACAGTCACAAACTGGCCAAAGCCGTCCAGATTTTTTCTTTCGGGTGTCAAACTTGTTATGCTAAATCAGTCACTGTCGACGAGTTAATACGTACTCAACGACGTCATCGACTAGCACATTACCATCATCCTTGCCGTCACAATCACTTATTCTATTGTGTGTGTATATATATGCATATACGGGTGGTGCCACCAAAGCAGCTGGAAATCAGAATTCCTTAAACACACGCAGACAAGAAGAGAAAGATCAGATCAGCATCAGCCTGCTGCCATGGAGAATGTTGAAGATGTAATTATTGTGGGGGCTGGCGTTGCTGGCCTCGCCACAGCGTTGGACTTCACAGGTTCATCTCAAATCATCCCCACGTGCAAAATGATTTGTCTTTGATTGCTGCTGACTGACTCAATCCATTTAATCCCGATTCTAATTTGCAGGAGAGGAATCAAAAGCCTTGTTTTGGAATCATCGGATAAATTAAGAGCAGAAGGATTTTCCTTGCTAACCTGGACCAACGCTTGGAAGGCGTTGGACGCTCTTGGAATTGGCCACTCCCTTCGCCAAAAGCACCTGCAGACGCAGAAGTAATTGTTTGACTCTTTGACTTTGATCATCATATAACGACATGTAGCCTGTAACTAAACAATATTTAAGTAACATCACATATACATGTACATGTGCAGGCTAGTTGTGACTTCCCTAGATACGGGAAAAGTCTTTTATGAGGCTTCGTTCAACGGCCAAGAGGTTCGAGGTGTGATTAGAAGGTTACTGCTAGAAGCTCTTCTTGAACAGCTTCCCAGTGGTACAATCAGGTACTCCTCGAAAGTGGTCTCTATTCAGGACTCAGGCCCCTTCAAAGCACTTCACCTTGCTGATGGAACCCTTCTCAAGACCAAGGTATGTTTATTATTTCCCCAAGGCTTGGGCCCCCTTCAACTCGTTTACGCTAAAGCATTGAACAAATTTTTTTTTTTTTTTCACGATTTCTTCAATTTGGACTTGGAAAAAGGTGTTAATAGGGTGCGATGGAGTTAACTCGGTGGTGGGCACTTGGCTGGGACTCCAGGGGCCTGTGTCCTCTGGCCGATCAGCAGTTAGAGGCTCTGTAGAATTCAAAGAGGGCCATGGCCATGGGTCGGAGTTCCTCCAGTTCATTGGCAATGGCATCCGAGCAGGTTTTCTGCCTTGTGACGATAAGACCATCTACTGGTTCATGACCTATACACCAGACAGCCAAGGTAAATTACAACCCTATTCGCTCATTAAGGAGCATAGAAATATGATTTGCTTGTGTATATGTTAAAGTTTAAGTGCTTGTTATGCTTGATCTCAATTTGTTTAAACGATCATCAGCTGCAGACGAGGAGCTACGAGTGAATCCATTAAAGATGAGGCAATTTGTGCTCAACAAGCTGGAAGATCTACCCCAAAACTTGAAGGAAATCGTAGCCAAGACAGAGCATGATTCTCTCACGTTATCGAGTTTAAAATATAGACGTCCTTGGGACTTGCTGTGGGGAAATATAAGCAAAGACAACGTTTGTGTAGCTGGCGATGCGCTTCACCCAATGACCCCAGACCTGGGTCAAGGAGGATGCTCGGCCCTTGAAGATAGTGTCGTTCTAGCCAGGTGCCTTGCTGATGCATTGTCCATGCCGGCCAAAGACAGTGAGGAGGCAGGGAAGAGGATTGAGATGGGGTTGAAGAAGTACGCCCAGGAGAGGAGATGGAGGAGCATTGAGCTCATCACCACGGCCTTTGTGGTTGGTTATGTGCAGCAGAGTGGGGCAAAGTTAATTGGCTTCTTGAGAGATAAGTTTTTGGGGCAATCCTTGGCCGGGGTACTGACCAAGAAGGCAAGTTTCGACTGTGGAGGGCTATACTAAACTTTCTAAGGATGATTGCAGTACATTGGTGTTTTGGTTTTGATCGGTTTGATTAGGAGCATTTTGATGTCTGATTAGCGAAATGATTGGTGTTTTGGTTTTGATCGGTTTGATTAGGAGCATTTTGATGCCTGATTAGCGAAGTGATTAATTTTGTGGGTGGTTTGAACGTTTCTGTGGGCTTGAAAGGCACATAAAGGTAGGTTTTGTAAATCATTTTGGATTTCCCAGTACTGAATAAACAAGTTTCATTGCTATTTTGCATGGACCACAATGAAACATGACACAATCCACAAAAGGTCTATCAGTTTGATGAAACTATGAGAAATCTTCATTTGACAATCTCAGACCAGATATATTTGCAATAACTTGAGACGTTATCGTTTGGAGGAGAAGAGAAATGGAATAACTTTCGAAACATATTGCCAATTTTCAACTTTCTTAGATGGCTGACCAGTATAACAATGGCTCTGTCGTCTGATCATTTTCTAATCCTCTTCAGCAATAGTGAAGTGTCTTAAGACCAACACTTACGCATTCACCCTAGAATTATTCCAAACTAACATATGCTAGCAAAACGTAGCTTTCTAGGGATGCTTTCAGTATGTGGGTCTTTTAGGTTTTGATCTGTTTGTTTAGGAGCACTTTGATGTTGAATTAGATAACTGACTAATTTCGTGGTCCTGGTTTTGGAGTATGAATCAAAGAGAGAATAACATTTTGAAATCTCAAAATCAATAATTAATGCTCCCTCTATCTCATATTGTTTGAAACAGTTGACTTTTAACCATAGTTTAACTTGAATTTATTTATATTATTGGTTGTTAGAAAAAAATTTTAAAAACTATATTTGAAAACTATAGGTTTTTATTTATCATTTATATAATTTTTTTTATTTATACACTAAAAATTGAAAATAAAAAATCATAGATTAATTGCTAAAAAGTGAGTGTTTCAAAGAATGTGAGACAGAGGGAGTATATCTGAAATAATTTCAAACAATCCTATTCGAAGAAGGAAAATGGAGTCTTTTGGAACAGATTGCAGATTCTCAAAATTCTTAGATCGCCAATGATAAAAGTGTCTTCCATCCGATCATCTCGTAGTCCTCTACAACAAAATTGAAGAGCTCTAGTTGTGCCAAGCATTCACCCCAGCCCAAATGTATTCACCATATTACTTACTCTTTCAGCAAAAGTCTTCGATGTTATCTTTTTGCCCGGGACATGAAATGGGTTTGAGACCGCATCAACAAATGCAGCATGGAACCTCCTGAAAAACTGTACAGAACATTGACCATAACAAAAAGGACAAGTCAGTTTTAGAGGTCATAGCCACCGAAGAAATTATGTTAGTTGATATCATACTTACCATGCATGGGAACCATTAATTCACATGAAAGGAAACAGAATCATTATTAACTTTTACATGACCCAGGGTACACAGAAAATCCTTAGAAACAAAGTTCACGGGCCAGATGAAGAGAATCAGAAGAAACTCACATAAAATCATTCAGGCACTGCCACATTTATCTGGTTTAAAAATCAAGATACTTTGGTTTGATGACGAACATCATAAAACCCAAAGAGCACCTTTTTAGTTGTCTATCTTCTCTCTGTGTTTCATTAATTCAGGACAAGGAAATGTTGGCATTATTTTGTTAACAGCAGCTGACATGGTAGGTTTTCCTCCTTTTATGAAGGCAATGTGCCACTATCGCACTGCCTTGTATCCTCCATCTATGCCTAATGACACGCTTGAGCATTATCGACATATAAGAATACAATAAATGATCAGGGTGGGGAGGTGAAAAAGGAAAAGAAATACACAAATGGCAAAACTTAACCTAGAAGATCAGTGTTCTTCTTTTTATAAAAGAAAAAGTTCGTACGTTTTAGGCTTTGTAAAAGGAAAGGAAATATAGTGCAAGCCATCAAAGATTCTTTTCTTTCTATAAGCAGTCTCACAGCTCTACATCAAGTGAACAAGTGAAGAACACAATAATATGTTTGGGATGTTCATGCCAAAAATGAGTACTTGCAGGCAATGTAACGAAAGTCAGCACCTTCAGAGATACTCACATTTCTCGCATCCGTATCCTTAGCATCTATATCGGTCACCACCAATATGAATTTCACCTTCGTGTTAGTCAAGTAGCCATACCTAGGGGACAAGACAACAATTTCACCAATTGCGAATTCCAAGCTTGATAACCCAAACACATCAAGAAGTTGCTACTGAAGCTATATTGAGCTAATTCCTTATTTCATTTTGAAACCAAAATGAACGGGTAAAGGAATTGTAATACAATCAGTTAAGCAAATGCGACGTTAGTTCTTACACTTTATAACCCTCGGCAGGGTAAAGCACTCCCAAAAACGTCTCACTCGGCATGGAACCAGAAGTTTTTGGATTATTCACTGTAACAGTACCATTTCCATAATCAAACTCTTAAGTGGAGTAAGAATCTTAATGAGTGAAGGCAGAATCAGACAATCAGGAGTGCAAAGTGCAAACACCAATTGCCAAGAGAAAGAAACAAATCTCTGACGCAAATCCAATTACAAAGATAGCTTAAGAATACGATAATTAACCAGGGCAAAGAAAGAGCTAGGTCACGTCTCATACAAAATTTCCTAAATCCAAAGCAAAATGTGAATTGATACTCTATAAGATAGTACTTATGAAATTAAAACAGCACCTCGTTCATCGATGACATCGAGTGAGCAATGAACGATGTGGTGGAGTTTGAGTGCGTGATCAGCCTCCGTGAAGCTCTGAATATAAGGCGAATTGTTCTGTTCACAGCGAATCCGGCGGTCAGACAAAAATCAAAACGATGGGGATCGTCCGAATAGGATCAGAATAATCTCGCATTTTCGTCGACGAGTAAAGATAACAATTGCGAGGAGACGAGTAGGGTGCACCTGGTGGCCGACGACGGCGACACAGACGATCATCTTCTTCGGTTGCCGCTATGCAACGCTAACGATAATGAAATTTTCTTTTGCTCGCGGATTGTAGCTGTATATCAACGCTTAAATGCGGAATGGTAGTCCAGACTTTCCCTATCGGGTTATTTAAGGGTCTAAACCATGAAACAATATAATTTAGGTCTTGTACTTTTAAATTATTTATAAGTCAATTTCTTTATGAGTTGGTCAGTTAATTTAAGTCATACGTTGGGGTCTCATTTGTCACTCTCTGAATAAACTGATAAACTTGACCATGTTATCGCTCATGAAGGTACTCAACCGGTGAATTGGTGGCAAATGACATCTGAATGTATGACTTTACCTGACTAAGCAACTCATTTTTAGATTGAACGGCCTCAAATTTAGAAATACAAGTTCTGAGTTGAGCTAGTTCATAATTTATGCTCTTAAGTGATCTATTAGGCAAAGTTCAAAATATTGTTTTGCATTTAAAAATCAAAATTAGAATACTTTTGTTTTCGCAAGAATCTGTACATTACTTCATAACAATAGATTTACATAAAAAAATAACAGCAAAAAGAGAAAATTTGTCACTAAATTATAGGAGTAAAATAAATTTTCCACTTTTTTTTTTTGCAGGTGAATTTTGCCACTAATCTTTTCAAAATGTACAAATTTACCATCAATATTTTGTGTTGAGATTAAATCTGCCGCCGGCCGTTAAAATTGCTTAAAGTGCCAAACATAAGAAAATGGAAAAAAATGTAATTTTTAATTTCAAGTTTCCTTTATGTAACACCTTAGCCTCTATGTTTTTGAATCTACCATTTTCACCATCATTTTTTCTTCAACAAACATCTATATCCTTTGTCACCCTCTACCCTTTCTCTTGTTGGTACCTTTATTCTTCCATATATACTAGCAACTAGCAACACTCCCACAAATGTTCCTTAAAACAAACTCTGATCAAATAACGTTGATATTAAATCCAGAGGTGTTACAGTTTTAGAATAAAATATTGATGGCAGGAGCAGTGGAGGGTTGCTTAATAATAACAAAGAAGGTGAAAATAAGAAAACTCAACAGTTGGAGTGTATGGTCAAAAATAAAGTTTTAACTCATTTAGATATTGTAAAAAGTCTGGTAGTTAAGGGTTGAGGAGAAAATCTTTAAGAATTGTTTAAAAGTTGTGCTATGGAATGTTCTTTGACCAAACAGAATATACCTATAATGAAAACATTAATGACAAGTTTATTTGAAAAAAAAAATAGTGTTAGAATTATTATACCCTGTATCGTTTTGTGGCAAATTTGCCCTGTCGCCAAAAAATAACAATAGTGGTAGTCACGATAACCATAACGGTATAGGCCCATCAAAACTGGAGTTATTGCACAAATCATAATAGAAGCCCAAAACTGGCCCAAGAGCTAATTTCTCACGTTGCCTATTCTTTTCGTCCTCCACCGTTTCCACTCTGAAATTTTCTGGGCGTCTCTTTGTTCCTACGAGCAGAGCTGTAGATCAGCTATTCCCATCCAATCGGCGGCCTTTCACTTTCGCTAGTGATTTTCCAGGTAAAACCAGCTCCCTTCTTCTACTTTAATCACCTTGTCCAATTTTACTCGCCACTTTTCCTGGAAAATTTTGTTTCAATTTTTCATCCAGAGAATCCGAAATCAAGCATATATATAGAATAATGAAAGAAGAAACAACACTACTTCCTGATTATATCAATGCTTCGGACCCTGATCATAAAAGCGTCGACGAAGAGTGTCGCTTCAGAAATGTTGCCCAAGTAAAGGCACGGACTCGTGAAGAAGAGCAAGGTAGCTATCTTCGTCAACTGTATTTTGGATCACCCTGTTACGATGAACGAAATAAATGGGAAATCGGGTTTTGATAAACATCAATACTTGCCGATTGGAATGAAATATATGTTGTTGTGCTCAAGTGGTTTTTATACAGCTCGAATATTTGTTGGGAAGGAAATAATTTCTGATTTTTCTATGGTAGAAATCGTGGGAGGTAATAATGGCAGTGTTGAGCCTGAGAAAAATGCTCCTGGCAAAGAGCATGATGTACGCCATGAAGTACCTCCTAATGAAGAAGCTTCTGAGGACTATCAGTATCACCCCAGTTGTGAGAATGCTGAGGGAGATATCCAGAATTTAACCGGGAGGACAAAGGAGCCGTTTGCATTGAGGTTGAAGGTGGTTAGTAAACTTGGCTTACTGATGGAAAAGCTTCAGTTTTTAGTTGCTTTCTTTATTATCTAATCTGCATTACTTTCCTTTTCCGCATATAGGTGTTGGAGAGATTCAACTTACTTGTGTTATCAATTCTAAATTATGGACACACTAAGTGGGCCTTAAATATATCTGGCTTAAAATATCTTCTTATCTTGAATCCAATAATTGTTAGGAAGCAGCGATTTACTTAAGCTAAAATGAAGTTTTCTGTTAATTAAATAAAAACAAGGTTTTTTTATTTGTTCAAGTTCAGTTAGATGTTAAATTTTCTGTTTCATGTTATCAGGTACTTTATAGCTGAAACATTACTAGGTTTCTCATTCAATGGTTCTTTGGATTGAGTTGTTTGTGAATATAGTTTGAACCTGCCTGATTATCTTGTATCCATGTCTGCTTAGACGGACACTGAGCAGGAGCAATATAGCTTAGCTTCTGAAGCCAGTGAATCCACCACAACAAGTTTGCACAGTAATGGTGCCTGGAGGCAAGTTGATTCTATGGCAAGGCAATTTGTTGGCAACAACGCAAGTGATCATTGCAAAGAAGTTAGTAAAATGGAACCTTTTTCCAGGGACTTGCAAGCTGTCAAGTGTATTTTTCGACAAGACGTTGTTAGAAGTAATAAAACTGGTGCTATTGGAATTGTTACTGAAGTTGCCGGTGACTCAGATTCAGATGGCAGTATAAGTGCTGATGAAGATGATGAAGATGACGAGGATGAAGATGAGGATGTTGGAGATGAACAAGGTGATGGTGTTGCCAATACCAATGTCAGTGAGAGTAATGACAAAAACAATGGACAGAGAGAGTATAAATGTGCTGATCTTCAGGAAGATCAAGTTCGAGTTATTTGGTTGGGTCCTACTGAACCTGTTCATTCTGTCAAGGATCTAACTGTACTTGATAGAGAATTCTTACATGGGGATTATGTTGCATCTGCTTCAGACCCAACAGGGCAAATTGGAGTTGTAGTGGATGTAAATATCTCTGTCGATCTGTTGGCTCAAGATGATTCCTACACTATAAAAGATGTATCAACTAAGGAAATAAAACGGGTTAGGGAATTCGCTGTGGGTGATTATGTAGTCCTTGGTCCCTGGCTAGGAAGAGTTGATGATGTCTTCGACAATGTAACAGTATTGTTTGATGATGGTTCTGTATGTAAAGTTGTAAGGGCTGAACCCACACGTTTGAGACCATTTCTCCCCTTTGAAGATAATGGTCATGTTCCTTATCACCCTGGCCAGCGTGTAAGGGCAAGTTCTTCATCAGTTTTCAAGAATTCTAGATGGTTATCTGGCTTGTGGAAAGCAAACAGATTGGAAGGTACTGTAACCAAGGTAACACCTGGTTCTGTGTTTGTATATTGGATAGCATCATCTGGATATGGGCCAGATTCTTCTACTTCTCCAGCTGAAGAGCAGAATCCGAAGAACTTGAAACTCCTCTCTTGTTTTGTTCATGCTAATTGGCAAGTTTTTGATTGGTGTCTTCTTCCATCTTCATCACAATCATCCTCCATTGCCTTAGACAAGGACATATCAAAGTCAAGATCTGGGGATACCATTAAAAGCAAGAGAAAATATGGTCGGTTGGGAAGTGGGACTAGTTCAAAAGAAGTAAATTTGGATGAATCAAATGAGGCTTTTGAATTATTGCACGTTGACACCAAGCATGTACCTGGTGAAGGGAACAAAAAGGCTAAAGCTTCACCAGAATCTAGCACTTGTAGTAGTTCCTTATTTGTGTCGAAGGAACCTGTTCATGAACCTTGGCCTCTTCATCGCAAGAAGATACGTAAAGTTGTGATTAGGAAAGATAAGAAGCTACGGAAGAAAGAAGAAAATTATGAAAAAGCACTTCTGATTGTTAACAGTAAAACAAAGGTTGATGTGGCATGGCAAGATGGAACTATAGAATGTGGGATTGAGTCAACAGCTTTAATTCCAATTGATACTCCAGGTGATCAAGAATTTGTTGCTGAACAGTATGTTGTGGAGAAGTCATCTGATGATGTTGGTGATGCTCATGAACCGAGGCATGTTGGCGTTGTCAGAAGTGTTAATGCAAAAGAGCGGACTGCTAGTATAAGGTGGTTGAAGCCTGTTGCCAGAGCAGAGGATCCTCGTGAGTTTGACAGGGAGGAAATTGTAAGTGTCTATGAGATTGAGGGCCATCCAGATTATGATTATTGTTATGGAGATGTTGTAGTTCGATTGTGCCCTGTCTCCTCACCAAAGGAATCAGCTTCTGGTGGTGTTCCCATTGAGGATCTGATGCAGCAATCTGGACCAGCTCAGCCAGAACAAGATCCTAAGCACTGTGGAGGTCAAGATGTTGAGGATGCATCAGGAAATGGGGATTCTATGGCCTTTGATGATCCCTCCTGGGTAGGAAATATAACTGGGCTTAAAAATGGTGATATTGAAGTCACATGGGCAGACGGGATGGTTTCAATGGTATGTTCAATCTCTGATTTTTTTGGGTACGCCTTCTTTATTTTATACTACTATTTCTTCTGGCTGCTTGTTTGATGCTTCAATAATAATCACTGCTATGTTATTGATGATCATCATCTGGTTCAACAGTAATCCTCAAAAGAAGAGCCCCAGGTGCAACAGGATAACATAGATATGTAAAGTACCTTTTGTATCAACTGTTAGTGTAGATGAGTGTTCTAGATGGATTTTCCCATCTATTTGGCCTATGTGATTCTGTAACTGTTGGTGTTAGTACCATCAGAATTAATGTTGAATTGGGGAAATTAAAGTCAGTATCAACTCCATGAATGGTTTGGTGCAGTTACTTAGATAAGTAAAAGGGAAAGCAAAAATAACTGAATTATGCTGTAATGGTTTCAGATTCTGTAATCCTTGTGGCAATTTGATGATGTTGATTTATGTTTCTCTGCGTATGGTACTTCTTTTTACATGTATAGCTGCTGTCATTAATTTTCTGCGACTTGGTAAAAGATATTTATTTACGTTTTGGGTCTTCATAGGTTGGACCTCAAGCAATTTATGTTGTTGGTAGAGATGATGATGAGTCGGTTGTTGGTGGGAGTGAAGTAGGTGATGATGCTGCTAGTTGGGAAACAGTTGATGATGATGATGATGATGATGGTGATGATGATGATGATATTGATCAGATGGAGACACATGACACTACCCAACAGGTTTGTTCTTTTTTCCATCCGTAACCATCATATTGGTTTCAATAAGTCAATAGGAGTAAGATTAAGGAAATTTCTTATTTAGAGTAGTTAGTGTTTTGAGCATGTGAATGTCAATTGTCAAGCATCATGTTCAAACTTAACTATAAGATAATTGCTATTGAGCATTTAAGCATCTTCAGTAGTTTAATTAAATGCTTAAATGCAAAATGACTGAATCTTGGAAGTAGGACCACTAGATTGATTTTTGCACTTTAGATGTATGCTTCATGTGCGCGAGCACTTAAACTCATTTGCGTTGTACTTGAAAATTTTGCTCATCACTTAATTACCTTCAAAGCTAATCCAATCATTAGTAGTCTTCTTTCTTGCAGTCATATTGCAAGTGATTGATATAAATGCTTGTTGTATAGGAGCTGGGCAGAGGTACCAATTCAGGGACTGGGGAGAGCTTAGAGAATAATACTGTGAGAAATGCAGCGATGTCACTCTCTTTAGCAGCCCTTGATTTTATGACCAGACTGGCTAGTGGATTGTTTTCAGGAAGGCGTAAAAATGTGGATGTGGCTGATAAAGACCATGAAGTCAAGTGCCAGGGAATACTGGATAATTCTGATGAAAAAAGTTCTCAAGGCCAATCTAGCTCTAACAAGTCTGGTGTTGTTGATGATTATATTGGAGAAAGCATGGATGAAACAGGAAAAGAACAAGTCAGCGCAAGTGCTCATGAATTTTCAGTTTCAGCCAAAAGTTCAAGTGAGGTTGGAGCTGAAGAATCAGAGCATGGAACATACACTGTTGATAGCATATGGAGTTTCAAGCGGTTTGATATAGCTAAAGATCCAGTAGATCATTATTTTCTGGGTGCAAGTGGACAGGTATTTGTTCTTTTCTTTATACATGTTGCTACAAAGGGCTTGATGCTGTAAAACATGTTGATTAGGAGAATTCCTTGGTCCTTCTATATATCATTGTATATCTTTTAATGCAATGACTGGGATTGAGTCATTAATCAAGAATGTGAGATTGTATGGAACTGGGTTAACATTATAGGTTTTATTTCTTTTTCCCTTTCACTCCTTCCTAGTCCAATATTTGACTTGATCTAAACCAGATGAACTTTGGTTGTGTAATTAATTATGCATTCTATTAGTCTCAGCTATGACAAAGAATACACCATATCTGTTATCCAAGAGAACTAATCAAAACCATTCTGTTTAATCATGCGTTCAGGATAGTAATGGGAGGAAGTGGCTTAAGAAGGTTCAGCAAGATTGGAACATCCTTCAGAACAACCTGCCAGGTAAGAATTGTGAGAATATGTCTTGGAAATTTCTCTAATCTCTGACTATAGCAACCTTTTCACATATTTGTTGGGAAATTTTTTAGCAGAGGGGATATATGTACGAGTTTATGAGGACAGGATGGACCTCTTGAGGGCTGTAATAATAGGGGCATATGGGACGCCTTATCAAGATGGTCTGTTCTTTTTTGATTTTCATCTTCCTCCCGAGTATCCTGATGTTCCACCGGTAAGATTGAGGAACTGTTCTATTTAGTGATCAAAATGGTAGAAATCTAATGGTATCCCTAATTGGTAAGTTTACCCCTTTTTGTCTCTGCATTTGATTGTGCAGTCAGCGTATTATCATTCTGGTGGTTGGAGGATAAATCCAAATCTGTATGAGGAAGGCAAGGTGTGTCTTAGCCTTCTAAACACATGGACTGGCAGGGGAAATGAAGTATGGGATCCAATATCATCTAGCATTCTTCAGGTTCTTGTTTCCCTCCAGGGATTGGTGCTAAATTCTAAGCCATATTTCAATGAAGCTGGCTATGATAAGCAGGTTGGAACTGCCGAGGGAGAGAAAAATTCCCTTGCATACAATGAAAATACTTTTTTGTTGAACTGCAAGACAATGATGTATCTCATGCGTAAGCCTCCCAAGGTGATAGCTCAATTTCAATTTCTTTACATTCTATTCACTTATGTATTTTCTTGCCAGCGCTGATATGCATCATCACTGTTTAATTTTAAACCACAAAGTATTGGGAAGAAGAAATGCTGTTTTTCCTGCTGTTTGAAAATCATTTTGCTTCAAACCTTGGTTCTCAATCACTTATAAAGTCTTGAATATCAAGAAGCTTGTACGAGTAGTCCGTCTCACATTCTTGCATGTCAGAGACATTGCTGATATGAAGACTGTTTAGAGTGGACAGCAAATAATAGCAGTTGACTTATCTGGTTTTCAACATCTGCTTGCGATTTCTTTCCACATCTTGTTTGCATGTGTGGGTTAGATAAGGTTATCTTTTGTCTCTCCAGGACTTTGAAGATCTTATCAGGCAACATTTCAAAAGACGAGGTTATTACGTCCTTAAGGCCTGCAATACATACATGAAAGGGTACTTAATTGGCTCACTAGCTGAAGATGCATCAGTAGGTGACCATGAAACTGCAAACTTCACTTCAGTGGGTTTCAAGCTGATGTTAGGCAAGATTATGCCAAAGCTTAATCTGGCTCTGAATGAAGTTGGAGCTGATTGTCATGAATTTGAGCATCGGCAGCAATCATCATAAACTGCAAGTGCAAAGGCTAACAGTCAGCACTGCCAACAAATAGAAAGGTGAGTGCTGACACTGTGATTTTGAAATGTTTGTTAGTGTAAAGAATCATTCATTGACCATGAATTTTTATATGGTTTGTTTAAAAATTCCCCTTATTTATCCAGTGCTGAAAATTTTGCTCCAGAGTTGTGGTTTGAAATTTTTTGTCAGCCAACATGAGAGGATATATTTTGCACATTTCTTGTTTATTTTTCCTCCAGTTTTGTGCCAGTGATAGAGATAACAATTGAAACTCAAGTTGTAGAAGTTGTATTGTCATACAGTAGAATCAGCATAGGGTTTCATGGTAGCGGAGTAAATTCCGACAGTTTTGTGATGATTTTCAGTGGAACATCAGCACCCACCAGCTAAACTTTTGATGAGAATCAATGTGGTGGTTTGATTCGATTGTAATACTGTCATATGTTACCTGCACTACCACAACAAGCGTTCAACGCACGTTCCTACATCTTCCCTTCTTTTGATTCTAAAAACTCTTATTGGCGGGCTGCTAGAGCTGTACTGTGATTCAAAAGTTGAGCATTAGACTGCAGAAACAACCATCCAGCCGTAAATTTTCACTGATAGCGTTTGAAAGAAGCTATTTGCTTTGCACCATTAATAAACTGTCCTGAACTCTGTGCCAATAAGCCACTCTTCCATCGGTAGTAACAGCAAAAAGTGGTCCCAACACCTAATTCAACATAAGCCTCTCTTCAGGAGAAGTCACTAGCTGCCTACCGATGGCAGCTTGAATTCAGTATAGCAGTGTTATCAAACCTGGAATGGACCAACCAGTTCAACTGGTTGGACCATGACCTAATGCTGCAGCTGAGTTGGGTGGGTTGGTCAAGACGGGGTCACCCCATATGACTCGTCTGACTACATTTGATTCTTCTTTCAACTCCTGTTCCACTTCGCCAAGACTCCAACTCACTGAAACAGCCAGAACGAAACTCAAGAGGACCGCGAAAAACAGAAAAGACAGAAGACTTGGCCTTCTACACGGTCTACCGAAAGACAGAGGCCGGAATCTCTTTAACTTCAACCAAAAGAAACGCGACCTTCGCCGCATCAGCAAGAAAGTGGGAAAAAATGTGATGGTGGTCTTAGTCCATTTATATATTTGAAGACCACTGCATCACATAATGGGTTGAGATTCAACTCCTCGCATGTGGAAAGGATTTGTTATTTTCTGTAGCGGATGTGTGTGTTGGGGTGGATCATATATAATCATTGAACCATCCTCTTCTTGTGTAAAGCTTCTGAGATTAAAAAAAAAAAAAGAACAAACGAATTAAGTTGTTTTTACCGGGTCACCTCAAAAGCCTACAAACAACAATCATTGTTATAATCGTCAAAGCAAAGCACGGTAGAGGAAAACAAACCCGGCGTTTGTGATGAAAGGTAATGCCTTGCGTTCCAAGTCTCCCAATTTATTTTATCATTTTGTACAGCCATGACATGGGATCTTTGGAGTCCACACCACAAAGATGTGTTGGGCAGAATTAATTAATCAATATGTACTCAATAACATCGATCAATCAACTCGTAGAGTTTGATATATATGAGAGCTATCATAAAGTTTTGGACCAAACAATCCCTTGGATGGGCTCTTGTAGATTAATGTGCAAAGCAATGCAGGAGAATATGTTCCTGTGCGGCAAGCTTAGCTTCTTAATCCTTGTTTTGTTAAGCTCCATGTTCTTCAAAGCCGCCTCGCCTGAAACTTATACCGTCGGCGACAACGACGGTTGGGATGATGATGTTGATTTCAACACTTGGGCTCGGAAGTACGATTTCAAGGTCGGCGATGTTCTGCGTACGTATCGATCTTTTTGTTTTTGCCCCTTGGTTTATAATTGCGATCTTTTTTGCTTTCAATTCAAGTAATTGAACTGAACAATTCTCGATCACCTTGGTGTATATTGGTAGTGTTCAGTTATATGAAAACGGAGCACGACGTGTGCCAAGTGACAGAGGCGGCATACAGAAGTTGCGATGGGAGAGAGGGGTTGGTGGCGAAATACGATAGCGGCAACGACTTGGTGGAGCTGAAGGAGGCCAAGATGTATTGGTTTCTTTGCTCCACCCCCGGGCATTGCTTAGGGGGCATGAGGTTTGGAATTGATGTGAAGCAGAGGCAGGCCTCTAATTCCACAAATCCACCATCCAATAATTCTAATTGTGTGGGCTCCCATCCCTTTGTCAGCCTCAGCCTCATCCTCGGCGTTTTTTCTGTCTGATAAATATGTTACTATTGATCTGTTTCCTTTTAATGTTTGGTGGTGGTGCTTACATTCATTTCAATGATTGTCACGAGAAGCTAGGCTGGCTAGTTGTATGTATATATAAAACATGAGTCAATATATGAAAGGGAATAAATCTGTAGTAGGATTAACTATATATACTTGGATGCTCATAAATTGCACAAATTAGGCTGCTACAACAGGAATTCCTTCCTTATTATGCCAGAGAAATTAAAAGAAACTAGAATTGCATGATCATTCATGATGGAAAGGAAAGCAATTAGTATATGCATGCTTATCAAGTCGATGGCTTGACTAATTATGGAAGTGATGGAGATGGTGAGTGGGGGTGATGAGCGGGTGATCGTGGAAGTGATGATTAAGCTGATGCTGATGGCCGCCGTCGTGGTGGTGATGGCGGCAGTCTCCGCCCCCGTCCTTGGGCTCTGAGGGGCACTTCATCATCTCTGCCCATCCCCTCGAACTCATAATAGGCTTCCTTGTCACCTCCAGCAGTGTTTCCCTCACATGATCAGTCTGAAGCATTTCACTGTCCTTTTTCTGCCATCCAATGCACAGAACCCACTAATTACAATCACTTTCAAAACTGGTTAAGAAAACATTACTTAAGGGGAAATTGCAATTTCATCTACCTTACGGGAAAGCAACTGCTATTTACAAACGGCTCTAGCTGTCGTTTCCAATGTGGGGGTAAAATGGTAAAAAAAAAAAATTGACTAAAAACTGAAAAGCCGCCTCGCTACATTACAGACGTACCTCGACCTTGAACACATTAGAGACAAGGCCTCTAAAGCTGGTGACATTGGCATTTGTAACTTCAAGCCCCAAAGTGTCCAAAACCTCCATCAGTCTTAAAAATCCACCCGTCTTGTGCTCGCAGAAAACCTTTACAAAGAACTCGTTCCCATCTATCTGAGCCACTTCTACTTGAGGCTACAATTAATTATAACATGGATGGTCATTCTATTTCATATATAATAAGACCCTCATTTCTTCCTAATAAGACTTTATAAATAAGATTTGTAAAATTAAATCTCACATTAATTAATTAGTTAGGTTACCAATCTATTAATTACAACCTAATTGTATATATACCTCCATCTGCTGCGTCTTCTCACTGGTGCTTATTTCCGTATCTGGATTTTGGTTTGAGGCAGCGCCATTCACATCATAAACGCTATTCATGATCTTTTCATGCATATGCTCTGCTGCCGGGTCCAACGACACGACGGTGCTGGTAACACAAGAGTTCTTAGTTCCCCCCTCGTCGTCCGAGTGCTCCTCCAGTTCATCTTGCAGTTCCTTCACCTGATTCTGCAACTCTCTCACGAACTCAATCGCATCTCCCAGAATAGAAGCTCTATCCAACTGCACCATATTCATGTATAGCTCAAGGCTTCATCCCAGCTAGCAGCTAATAAAGATGAAAATTACTAGCAAATCTTTTGTTACTGGAAACCTTAGAGATTTTAGGGACCAAAGCACGAAGGGCGTAGAGCCTGTCATTAAGCTTCTTTCTTCTTTTCCTCTCAGCAACAAGGTTCTTAGACTGAGGCCCCTTCCCGTTCCCTCTTCTGTACCGTCCCTCGTCCTCATCGTCCATGTTAAGGTCACTACAATCCGAGACAGAATCGCCCCGTCCGTTCTCCTTCTTGACGCCCTCTTTCTGGTCATCCATCTCAGCCGCTTCACCCATCAGCATGGAGGTCTGAAAAGGGTCGACCATTTCCTGAATAACCGGGCTCATGTTCTCTGCACAATTCGGTTTGTTCACGTACCCTTCGAACAACATCTCGTTTCTGTACTGGTTCATGTCCATGACACTGGTATCCTTTTCTTGGTCATATCCATGATCAATAGCTGTGAAATTATTTGTCTCCTCCATGGTGGTTGAGCTGATGTTCAGCGCTTCTTGCTCCAGTGAAATGCTACATTGCGCGATGATGAAGTCTATCAAGCTTTGATCTTCTGGAACCTGGGATTTTAAGCACATATATAGTTCGATGATTAATCTGTTATCGGAAACTGACAACTGAAGGAAAAAAGACCTTGACCCAGTTACTAAAAAGAGTAGTGGTTTAATTTTTTTTACTGGTTTGGTAACAAAAAGCTCAAGCAGTCCTCCAGGAACTGGTACCAGAACCCTCGTCCCAAGTGAGTCCTGCAAAAAACAAGTTGTTTTCACCAAGTCTATGTATATTGACTACTTTATATGCTTTTATTACTTTTATTCCTTATTGACGATGGAAAATGATACAGATTAGTACAGTATCACAGACCTGCTCCGAGACGGTTGAATTCAAGGCATTGGAAAATTCTAACCATCTGAGTTGGTTTGAAAGCAAAACCTGTGCATGAATCCTGCATAAGAATGATACTAAGTCCAGTTTTAGATTAGAAGAAGAAGAAGAAGCTATAATCTTAATTACTACTATACTACAGAATAACAATGAGATAATTAATTACCCAGAGGAATTAAGGGGGATGGAACAAGGAAGAAGGGCCAGAAGATCACAAGCGTTGGTTCTTGGATGCTGAAACATCACATCCCTGCAAGAAAGAGCTGAATTTACAGGAAAGTGATGAACTTCTTCTCCAACATGCTGTCCATTTTGAAAAGCTCCACCGCAACAGCAATCATGCCACTCAATAAACCTAAACATGAGGGGGGGAAGAAAAAGTTGTTGTTAGCGCAATCATATAGATAGATATAGATGAACTAGTAAAAAAGATATCATGTGTTAGCTAAGTAATTTAATGATGCAGCAACCTTTGGTCATCACTGAGCTTCCAGAGAACACAGTAGTCCCAAGCTTTGGAAGCCACGAGGGGTCTGAGCCTGTCCATGAGATTATGAAGAATGTTGATCATCATGCTACGTACGTTGCACCTGCTACAGAATGATGAAAATAGTTCACATGTGTGCTTACAGAATCGTATCAGAGTGAGTATATGTATCAGTTACATAGATTTTGTCAGGAAATCAAATTAGGAGATTCGACATAAGCCGGAAAAGTATAAAAGACGGAAAAGTATAAAAGAAGGTACTTTTCCCAGAAGCTGCTTTTAGATCAACCAGACAGTTGACACATTCTCTACCCTATTATAGTACACTCACAAGCAACAAATTGTACATAGAAAGTTACGGGAGAGAAAGAGGGTGACCTGGTGCAGTAACTGATCGAAATGAAGAAGAACAAGAAGAAAAATGGACTCATTTGTCCCAACAATGTTGCCGTTTATATCTGGAAACCGGGATGTTACTACGGTAGGTGAACTGCAGAGCTTGCATGAAAAATCAAAATTACTCTACAACTAATTAGAGCAAGATTGAATATGAACCGTCAGATGCAGGTGAGTTCATGTAATGGATCGCGGCAACAAAGCAGGTGATCACACCCCAGGAGAATAGTAATTGTATGGTAAAGCTTGAAAGGAAAAAGGAAAAAACAGATCAGTTGTAAAGATGACAAGCGCATATTGCATGAGCTAAGATGGCGTACAAAACCCTAACTAACTTACACCTTTCTCATTTCGTTTGGGTTTATCTATTCTCTTGTGTGTCAACTACTCTGCAATATATAGTGAAGCAAAAAAAGCAGGGCTTTTGTGAGTGAAAAAGATCGATTTCAGATGGAAGACAATTAAAATTACTTCTGGGATTGGTTGTTTTGTCCCCAGTTTTGATGACAGATAAACTGTTTGGCAACTACGAAGGTTGCCAACTAGAACAGAGATAAACTCGTTCTAGCTAGCTAGGTTTATATTTTACCCCATCACAGCTCACATAACTGCTCGGAACCTTGTAATTTTTTTTCCCTACTCAAGATACAACACACGGCATTACAAGGATTTAGAAAGGGAACTTTAAAATTTGTAGTACTCTACTCTGTCATGAATGGTATTTTTTGGATCACTGAAGATTAAATGAAGAATCTGCTAGTGAAACGAAAATGTTTTTTATTAACTTTTTTCTTTTTAACATGGATTAATTGTAGTAGCCATCTTGGCTCTGATTCTGTGGTTGATTATTTATTTTGATTATTTATTTTAGTAGTTCATTTGTGATATATGCCACTTCTTTAGTTTGATCTTGCCAAAACCCTTTAGCATTATACTTTGTCAGCGGCTTAACTAAAACTGAGAACTTTTTTTACCTTTTTAAATTTACGTTAACCTCAATTTTTTAATATTAGCGTTTATATATATATTTTTTAAATAATTGTATTCAAAAGCTATACATTTTATCTATTACACATTTTTTTTGAACGGAAAAAATAATTATTATTAATAAAAATAAAAAGTACACCTCTTACTACCAGAAAGATACTAGAACAAATCACCCTCAAAAGTCCTTCATAAAATAAAAATCCCTTTTTAAATCTCGCATTACTCGAAAAAACTCAACATTCCCTATCAACACAAAAAAAAAAAAAACTAACTAACTAACTTACACTACTAAAAAACCTGGGCTTTCCAACTGTCATATTACCAACGGTCAAGCCGTTGGTAATTACCAACGTGTTGAACCGTTGGTAAAACTTTTCCAACGTGCACGCGTTGGTGGTTTTTTTTTTTACCAACGGCTAAGCCGTTGGTATACCAACGGTCACAACCGTTGGAATTAATTCCAAGTGTCACGCGTTGGTAAATATATACAATAATTGGACGTATAAAATGTGTAATATTTCCAACGGTTAAGCCGTTGGAAAAAAAATTCATATTGTACATTTACCAACGGCTTTGGACGTTGGAAACTGATTAAATGAAACGGTGCGTTTAGGCATAAATTTTCCAACGGCTATGGCCGTTGGAAAAATCGTTTTTAAATTCCCCCCCAGCGCTGGTCGTCTTCTCCATCGCGCTCCAGTCTCGTCTCCCTCTCTCCCTGCAACCCGATTCGAGCACATCACACACTGAGCACGTCGCCGGTCGTTTTCGGGCCGGAATCAGCTTCTCGGAGCGTCGATTTTCGTGGATCTTGTCTCCTTTAGCACGATCTGAAGGTGAGTAATTTTAATTTTCCCCGAGAACAGCTCGGTTTTTTCATATTACTTTCTCCCTATTTGAGCTTGTTCGTTGAAAATGGGTAGAATATGTTGGTTTTTATTGCATGATAGAAGTGATTTGGAGGTGTTTGAAGGAGGATAACATTTGGATTTGAGGTACCGCGTTTATTTCATTTTTTTGATTTTTTTTCGCCAATAAATATGCATTTTCGTTTTAATTGGTGTTAATTTGGTTTGAAATATGTGCAATATTTGTTATTTTGTGTTGTATTTGGTAGGAGATTTAGTTTTTAGGTTACCCATTACCATTTCATTTTATGTGCATTTTTTTACAATTTAACGTTTAATTTCGGGATTAATTACAGATTATGAAATTATTAGTTTTAAGTGATTTTTGTAGGTAGTATATTTACCTAAATGCAATGAGAAAATATTGTACAATATTTATATTTTTTTCATATGGTGAAAAATAATTTTTTAAATAAAATGAGATTAGCTAAAATATAATTAAAAAAAATGATACTTCTCTTTTTCAAGTAATTGAAAAATTAAAAAAATGTTAAACACCTCAATATATGTAGGGTTTAGGGACTTAGGTTGTTAGTGTTTATGGGATAACATTATACGTTAGAAGCTTTAATATATTGAGTTAATTAGGGATCAATTTAGGGTTAGAGTTTACGTTTCTTATGTTTGGGGATTTAGGGATTTATGATTGTTAAAGTTTACGTTTTAATTAGGGTGTTGAATTAGAGACCCTAAACCCTAAATAAAAATCTCTAAACCTTACATCTAATACCCTAAAAAAACCTCAAATCCTAAACCTATACCCGATATCATTCAATGCACTAAACCTTAATTTTAAATGATAAAATCGAAATTACCCCCAACCCTTAAATTAAACCTATATATCCAATACCCCAGTCCCTAACTAAATATCATAAACCCTATAACAACATTAAACCTTAAACCTATATCCAAGACCCTAATATCTAGTTATCAATGGCTACCCCTATATTCCTAAACACTAAATCCAAACCCTAAACCCTAAAAAATCTCAAATCCTAAACCTATATCCAATACCCTAATATCTAATTCAATGCTCGTAAATCCTTAAAACCCCCAAACCCTAATTCTATGTCCTTAAACCCTAAAAAGTCTCAAACCTTAAACCCTAAAAATTTTCCAAACCCTAAAAAACCCCAAAACTATAAATCCTAATTCAATATCCTAACCCTAGCAATCTAATTCCATATCCCTAAACACAAATTCTAAAGCCTAAATCTTAAATAAAAATTCCAAATTTGAAACCTATATATAATACCCTAATACTAATTTAATACCCATAAACCCAAAAAAAAAAACCATATATCCTAATTCTATATCCTTAAATCCTTAAAAAAATTTCAAACCCTAAAAAGAACTCCAACTAAAAGGCCATAAACCCTAAAAAAAATTCCGAAACCCGTAACCCTAAAAACCTTCAAACCCTAAAAAACTCTAAACCCAAATTTAATTAGTGATCAACTAGTCAGTGAACACTTGGATGCGTCGACCATGATAATACTACTAACATTATTATTATTAGAAGCAAGACTAATGTATGGCCAAGCTAACAATTTTTATTTAACGATAAGAACAAATTTTATTAAAATTTTACTAGCTGCTTAAGTTTATTAACATAAGTTGTTGAAAGGATCGGATCTTAGTAGAGAATTAAGCCGTTTAAGTATCAAACTAGAATTTTTTTGTCATAAAGTGTTCCTTTTTTTTCGAACTACTCAATAATTCAAAACTATTTTTGCATAAAAAGTGATTATTTTCAACAATTATTTTATTATTGGAACTTTACACTTTAGAAGTGCAGATGTTCAAGGCATAGACAAGTTGTCTATGCCTTGAACATCTGCACTTCTAAAGTGTAAAGTTCCAATAATTCTATAATTTAAGAAAATAATCACTTTTTATGCAAATAAGTTTTGAATTATTGAGTAGTTCGACAAAAAAGGAACACTTTATGACAAAATAATTCTAGTTTGATACTTAAACGGCTTACTTCTCTATTGAGCTCCGATCCTTTCGACAACTTATGTTAATAAACTTAAGGAGCTAGTAAATTTTTAATAAAATTTGTTTTTGCCGTTAAATAAAAATTGTTAGCTTGGCCATACATTAGTCTTGCTTCTAATAATAATAATGTTAGTAGTATTATCATGGTCGATGCATGCAAGTGTTCACTAACTAGTTGATCATTACTTAAATTTGGGTTTAGAGTTTTTTTAGGGTTTGAAGTTTTTTAGGGTTTAGGGTTTTGGAATTTTTTTTAGGGTTTATGGCCTTTTAGTTGGAGTTCTTTTTAGGGTTTGAAATTTTTTTAGGATTTAAGGATATAGAATTAGGATATATGGTTTTTTTTTTTGGGTTTATGGGTATTAAATTAGTATTAGGGTATTATATATAGGTTTCAAATTTGGAATTTTTATTTAAGATTTAGGCTTTAGAATTTGTGTTTAGGGATATGGAATTAGATTGCTAGGGTTAGGATATTGAATTAGGATTTATAGTTTTGGGGTTTTTTAGGGTTTGGAAAATTTTTAGGGTTTAAGGTTTGAGACTTTTTAGGGTTTAAGGACATAGAATTAGGGTTTGGGGGTTTTAAGGATTTACGAGCATTGAATTAGATATTAGGGTATTGGATATAGGTTTAGGATTTGAGATTTTTTAGGGTTTAGGGTTTGGATTTAGTGTTTAGGAATATAGGGGTAGCCATTGATAACTAGATATTAGGGTCTTGGATATAGGTTTAAGGTTTAATGTTGTTATAGGGTTTATGATATTTAGTTAGGGACTGGGGTATTGGATATATAGGTTTAATTTAAGGGTTGGGGGTAATTTCGATTTTATCATTTAAAATTAAGGTTTAGTGCATTGAATGATATCGGGTATAGGTTTAGGATTTGAGGTTTTTTTAGGGTATTAGATGTAAGGTTTAGAGATTTTTATTTAGGGTTTAGGGTCTCTAATTCAACACCCTAATTAAAACGTAAACTTTAACAATCATAAATCCCTAAATCCCCAAACATAAGAAACGTAAACTCTAACCCTAAATTGATCCCTAATTAACTCAATATATTAAAGCTTCTAACGTATAATGTTATCCCATAAACACTAACAACCTAAGTCCCTAAACCCTACATATATTGAGGTGTTTAACATTTTTTTAATTTTTCAATTACTTGAAAAAGAGAAGTATCATTTTTTTTAATTATATTTTAGCTAATCTCATTTTATTTAAAAAATTATTTTTCACCATATGAAAAAAATATAAATATTGTACAATATTTTCTCATTGCATTTAGGTAAATATACTACCTACAAAAATCACTTAAAACTAATAATTTCATAATCTGTAATTAATCCCGAAATTAAACGTTAAATTGTAAAAAAATGCACATAAAATGAAATGGTAATGGGTAACCTAAAAACTAAATCTCCTACCAAATACAACACAAAATAACAAATATTGCACATATTTCAAACCAAATTAACACCAATTAAAACGAAAATGCATATTTATTGGCGAAAAAAAATCAAAAAAATGAAATAAACGCGGTACCTCAAATCCAAATGTTATCCTCCTTCAAACACCTCCAAATCACTTCTATCATGCAATAAAAACCAACATATTCTACCCATTTTCAACGAACAAGCTCAAATAGGGAGAAAGTAATATGAAAAAACCGAGCTGTTCTCGGGGAAAATTAAAATTACTCACCTTCAGATCGTGCTAAAGGAGACAAGATCCACGAAAATCGACGCTCCG